>APFE030285132.1:82851-130266 GCA_000404065.3 Pinus taeda
AAGCTACAATTGCCCTTGGCCTCATTGGCATTACTCAATCCATTGCATGTGCAAATCTCATGCACAACTGATAGTCACAACTCACCCTTTCACTTACCTCTAACACTTGTCTCCACTGAACTATCCATGCACCTAGTTAACTGATGTATTCTTCAGTTGCATTATGAGTTAATAATTAGTGAATTAATTAATAACTAATTCACACAACTCATCACTTAGTATATTGGCCAGTTAGACTAAATACAACTAGTTCAACTAAGTCAAACTGAACACAACTCCATTAACTGCTCATCTAACTCCACAGAACTCAACCACTTGAGTTCTAACTGAAGTCCTTAATGCAATAGTTCAGTCAACCCATAGGTAACCACGTGATTCCTTTAGGCAGTTGCATGTGCCACATCTGTAGCTCCAATTGAAGTGCTCCAAGAGAATAAGATAAAGTTTAGAGTCCAAATATTACTAAGGGCTAATAATATTTGACTGTTTCTATTTTTACCTAATAGTCTAAAAATAGACTCTGATCACACCACTGTGATCCAAAAAAATAGAAGTCCATCTATTTTTCCCAACATGACCAATCATCCATAAACAACATCCTGCAACTCATAGACCATGATCCATATGTCTAAAAATAGACTTTGCACCAAAACTTGCCTGCGGGACCACTTAGTGAAGGCGACTCCTTTCCACTAAGCTCCATCATCTTGTTGCATTCTCAACAAGCATTTCTTGTTGCACACTTTTCAACAACCTCTAGATGACAAAATAACATTAGGTTGAAGCTTATTTACATGCATTCCTAGCTTAGAGGCAACTTTCACACCATTATTATTCAAATACTTGGCACTCTCATTCAACTATATGCCCCCTAGGTGGCTTGTATCGACCTTTTGCATCTTTAGGACAATCTCTTGTGGCTTTATGAATGTTTTAGGCTACATTAACCTAATGTAAAACATCGTTCCCCAATTACAACACAAGTCTAGATGGATATATGCTCGGAGAAAAACACTAATAAAATGTTGTAACAATAAGAAATTATTTTATTTTCAATCATTTTATATAATAAGTTGACTTTGGAATATTTTGTTTATGATTCACATTGTCCATATTAAAAAGTTAATACATTACCCCTCATATTCATAAGTATAAAACATCTCTCTCTCTATACGTGTGTGTGTGTCTTAGATGTCAACTCCATATTAAACATTGAAGGAATTAAAATTCTCCCTCATACCTTGAACTATAAAAGAATCTCCTAATGGATTAAGAACCTCTCTCTCTCTCTCTCTCTCCTCTCTATATATATATATATATATATATAATAAAGTTGATATAAAATTATGCCATTTAACATGGATATTGAAATAATTTATTTATGGTTGATGCTAATTTTTTGTTATTAATATGTTTTTGTTTTAAATATCACATCTCAACTGAACATAAAATGAATTACACATCATATATTATCAATAATATTATTTTTACATGCCATATGCCAATTCCATGTTATATAGTGAACAACTTACATATCTCACTCGTATTAACAAATAAATTATTATTTTGTTAAATTCAATTTTTTACGTCGTAAGGCATTCCCTTTGGGATGAACTCCCCTCTTTTGTTTGTTGTCTTCGCTATGCATTGTCATATCAAGTGTTAGATGATTGAAATGTTTCCCTTCATTGATCCCACCATGAACTGTCAACTAACTGAACTCCCATCTCATTTATTTGTTTGGACATGCCAGCATTCAAGACTGAGATATTGGATGAGTTTTTTCCTTTTATTACCATATGTATCTCATGCTAAGATTTTTGTATGCGAGAATATGTAAGAATGTCTTGCCTTATTCAAAATATTTCTAGGTATCCCTGAGTAGATCTTCTTCTTTTTTAACTTTTTATTAATTCATAGGGTATCACCATGTAAGAAAGTTATCGTAGATTCTTGTTCCTGAGCAGATAGGAAGGTAATTTGACACTTTACTTACATAAGTTTTTCCTCTACCAGGAGTTAGAATCTTATAATTTTCTTTATTTGTACACAGATTACCACTACTAGTTACGTAATCAGTCCTTTGCATTTGTTTGCAGGGGTAATGGGGGTTCCTTATTAGAATTGTCAAGGGTTATTCAAACCCCTATCATGGCTTGGTGTACTCTCCCAAATCCTTGTCTCAATGAGAATGTTACCTGGAAATTTACCCAACCATAGGTAATTTCGTACTTGGCTACAATAGAAAGTTCCTCCTTGCATTTATCATATTTCCTTTGGTAATTTAGAATAATGGGTTTTTTTAGGAACATCACGAAATTTGTCGAGAAGGTTGACCTAGTCCAGGTAAACTCTTTTTTCCCGATTACTCCTTGCACCGGTTCCTTTATTTAGTTTAAAATTTGAATAAACTTTGCTTTATTTCTTGGTTCCATAACAAGTATGGTCTCTAGGTGTAGCTTTCAGCAAGTCGTTTATTATTTTGGAGTTCGATGGCTTGTTTTCTTAGGTTCCACCTCTGACATCTTACTCTCTGCTCCATTCCAAGTGTGGTCGACTAAATGCCATCTCGGGTTATCATTGTTAGAAGTCTTGTCATTAAGTTCACACAGAGCCAGGGGTTTTGCGGCTTAGGGGAGATGAACAATATATCACACCCCATTAATATATACATGGGAATTGTATTTAATAGTTGCACCTAGGCTATGGTCGTTATATCATTTCAATGGAATTCTCTAACTGTCCTTTCCACTTTAAGAATCATATTTTGAGGAGATGAGTTACCTTATCGAAATTAATCTTACAAAAGTTAATTGAAACCATTAGGCCTGAGAGATTTTCCACTAATATATATTGGTATTACAACTTTGATTTCTTCACTGGTAGGAACTTGGCCCAATACATTATTAAGATCATCAATGTCATTTTGAACAAAGGGTGAAACTATGGGTTGAGTCTAGAGGCAAAGCTCCCAGTTTCACAATGAATGTTTTGAATGTTTTGACAGGGTTGGGGGGTCTGAAACCTTAACTACATGTGTTCACATTTTTAAATCTGGTATGGTTTTCCTCAAATTTTTGTGAAATTGTTCTACTTTCTGGAATCTGAAATCTTTAGGAGTCGATTTTTTATTTATTTATATCTATCCATAGTTTCATAAACAAATCTTGTTGTTTGTTGATGTTTACACTAGATTGTTGGCAGTAGTTTCCTTCAGAGTACTATTTAATTCACCATTTTCTATCACAGAATCTGAACTATTGGTTAGTGTGGGAACTTGTCCCAATACATTATTAAGATAATTGATGTCATTCTGAATAGAGGGTGAAACTGTAGGTTGAGTTTAGAGGCAAAGCACCCTATTTCACAATGAATGTTTTGACAAGATTGGGGGGTCTGAAACCTTAACTGCATGTGTTCACATTTTTAAATCTGGTATAGTTTTCCTCAAATTTTTATGATTTTTTTTACTTCTTTCTGGAAATTGAATTCTTCAAGAGTCTAGTTTTTTTGTTTCTATTTATCCATAGTTTCATAAACAAATCAAGTTGTCTGTTGATGTTTACACTAGACTAGTGGCGACAGTTGCCTTCAGACTACTATTTAATTCATCGTTTCCTGTTAAAAAATCTGAATTGTTGGTTAGTGAGTAGACATGGAATTTTTTGAGAAGGGAATTTCAGTATGACTTAGAAGCCATCATGACAAATATCTTTGGGCAAATGAGGATGAGGAGACAATTACTCAAGATAGAGATGGTGCAAAACTAAATGCAAGATGGAAAGTTGAGTTTATTGAAGGTGATTATGTTATAAGATTGGAAAGTTGCTATAACAAAACTTGGCAGCAACAGAGATACCATTTTCTTCTGGGGATGACAAGGAAGAAGGGCTTGTAGATAGTACCACTGAGGTTGGATTCATCTATTGAGTGGGAACCCATCAGGGATGGATTTCATGTTAAACTTAAAACCCGATATGGGAAGTTTTGCGTGCAAATGGTGGCCCTCCCCCATGGAGGAACAAAGTAACCCACGACATCCCACACATGATAACTACTCAAGATTGGATACTTTGAGAAGTTGATGTGATGGAAATATTTATTCCACCCTCTCTTAATCGACCTACTCCTGTTGACTTGGAGGTAATTTCAAAGTTGAATTTCACTTATAGTTTTCTACTTTCATGAAGGCATATTATTTCTTCTTTGTTTTAATAGTGTGGACAAAGAAATAGATTACGACTTTATTACGCTTTCAAAAC
Organism: Pinus taeda; assembly: GCA_000404065.3. NCBI lineage: Eukaryota > Viridiplantae > Streptophyta > Pinopsida > Pinales > Pinaceae > Pinus > Pinus taeda. The sequence continues at coordinate 87,114 of APFE030285132.1, forward strand.
TACAATTTTAAGTTGCTTCAAGGTTGGTGTGGTTGCAATGTTCTCCAACTCTGTCAAAATCACCGCCCAAGCTTGATGGTTGAATTATCTACTATGCAATCAATGATGATAATGGTGATGTTAATGATTGTTATGACTGGCCTTCGTTCATGTTTAAGGGAAATAACTTGCAATAGATAACCAAAAAATGGAGGAAGAAACTGGTCTTCATGAAATCATTGTCTGTGCAAATCATCCTTTGACTAGAAAATTGTACCCATTGTGTTTGCAACTTCCTCCTAACCATTCATTCATGCATACAATTATGGTCCAAGTAACGTCCAAAGATATGTGCATAAATCTCTACCAATGTCCTATCTTTTTATTCATATGATGATTATATAGTTTTTGAGTAAATAGGAAATATATTGAGTAGCAACATCAATTATAATTATATTAAGTATACTTTTGTTGTTTGAGAGTTATATCGGTACATCATTGGTGTTTTCATATTTAGTATGGAACCATTTATCAGTTAATAGTGTTTCTTTTGAATATGCATAACCTATATTATGTTTTGATTCTAAATTTTATTTGCCTCCTTTGCGGGGCCTTCTTAAGTCATCCTTATATGATTTAGTAGCATTTAAAGTAAGCAATTTTTTTAATCTACATTTTTCTCACACATGATTTGATTGAAAATTTATTCATCCTAATACAAGGTTCTCTGTGGAACATGGATTGTTCCTAGGCTGTTTTGTATGTGGGACAAAAAGTTGTGGTGGGTGAGCAAAGTTATGTACCTGTCATAGTCATAGGATTAGTGTGTTGGGGTCATCTCATGTACTGAGGATTATATCTACCGCTTGTTGGAATTGAAGTGCACATTGATCCCTTCATCTCTTGTAGCCAAATGGTCTTTAGGGTTTGTGTATCTACCTCAAACCACTGAGTTTATTAACTATTGTGCCAAATTCTTGTAAGTGTATTGGATCGATGACCTAGGGGTGTCAAGGACATGATTGAGCAATGGATTTAATAAGACTAACAAACCTTATCCTCTTGCAACCGACCACAGATAGCCAATGGTTGTACTTGTGGCCATGTTGTATCTCTTAAAGTATATCACTAATGTTGGCAAATTCAACTATTATGAATCTCAAAATATAAGAGACCAGATCAAACATTTTGGAATTTGAATTAGAAAGTGATGAACTACAATTGTTAATGAGTGTAGGATTTCAAACCTATCTTTCATCAAAATATTCCTTTTCAATCTCTCTTGACAAAGATGGGCACATATCAAAAGTTCATTCATCTCATTTAATGGTCTTTAAAAAAGTATTTGACAAAGAAACTCAAGAAGTAACAAAGAAATTGAATTATCATTATGTATCGAGAGGAATACATGCCATACAAATTAAAATAATAAAATGTTGCTTCATAGTGGAATTGACCGATATAAATTATAAGTATGACTGGAAACAAATATTTTCTTACTTCATTGAATTCATTTGGATTTGTTTTGAACCCATAAAATAATGGTGCTACAACTTCATTCATCCTTTGCGGATAGAAGAAATGGAGAAGGTGGTACTTTCACTTGTGTTGGATCAGATGGTAGAAATGGAGAAGGTGGTACTTTCACTTGTGTTATACTTTGTGTTGAACATGATTTATACACGAGTATACAAAACATAATCATTAACTTAGATGACTACCAATAGACACAATAGTTAGAATAAAAAAGATTCATCTTCAGCTAGAAGATTTGCCATGACTTGGGACGATTTTCTAGCAAACTGCCCCAAAATGATTCCCAAAGAGGAAAAAGAAAACCCTTGGGTCCCTCAAAATGTGAAAATGACTTTAATAAAATCAATAAGAAAAGAAAGTAAAAGTCAAACTTATTGGGGAACCAAAGTAGGGAGGAAAAGTGAGGTGCTACACAAAAGGATTAACCTTTAGATGAGGTTCAAACTTCTGATTCAAAGGGAAAAATGAAGGCTCTCAAACTAAGGCAAATATTTGTCCAAATCACCATGTGATGTAGAAAACCAAATCAATTATCTAAACACACCATAGCTAGCCACTTCAACTGTTATGAATCTCAAAATATAAGAGACCAGATCAAGCATTATGGAATTTGAATCAGAAAGTGATGAACTACAATTGTTAATAAGTGTACGATTTCAAAGTTATCTTTCATCAAAAGGTTCTTTTTCAAACTCTGATGACAAAGATGGGCACATATCAAAAGTTCATTCCTCTCATTTAATGGTCTTTAAAAAAGTATTTGACAAATATACTTAAGAAGTAACAAAGACAATGAATTATCATTTTGTATTGAGAGGAATACATGCCATACAAATTACAATAATAAAATGTTGCTTCATAGTGGAATTGGCTGGTAGAAACTACAAGCATGATTGGACAGAATAATTTTCTTATTGTATAGGATTCATTTGGATATGTTTTGAACACATAAAATAATGGTACTACACTTCATTCATCCCTTGCACACATCTAATCCCCGAGTTCAACTTCGCGAAAATTAGTAAGATGTGTTTCAATGCTTCATGTTCAAATGCCCAAGTAAATATGTTAGGATAATTATAATTTCTATGAAAATACAATGCCGCTAAGACACAAATCATTTGTCATTTTCACATTAATAGTTCCCTAGGAATTGTAAACTTAAGAAGACCGATCCTTGTTACAAATGGCTGGCCAAATATATTTCAGTCCAATAGTAGCATGAACTTGATTTGAAATTGCAAATGCAGAATCTCCAAAGAAAAAATGCATAGTTGGATGTGTATGTTTTACATCATGTTCAATTTGTTCAAGTGTCTTTGTATCCTAAGAAACATTTAAGTCAATTGAAACTAGACAATTGGAGACACCTTGCTATAAGCCATCTTGAGTTTGAAAAATGCTTCTTAATGTTAATTGACCTGAAAGAATTGGTTCTAAACATTATTCCTCCCAAGGCTCAAAGGATGTTCTCCATGGGTAATTTCAAATATTTTGAGGAATCCACTTTCACTTTCAGTGGTTACCCGAGCGCATTGTCGTCTCGTTTCCTCCATTCTCCTTGTAACTTCTGACTGATGAAGGGAACATATATAAGAAGTTTAGTATTTCAGATGCATTGTCAAAAATAAACTTGCCAAAGAGGACTTGATGGAGAAATAAAATGTGAAAATAAGCAAAACAAGATAGCATTGGCAGAATTCCATTTTCCTGTCTATAGTAAATTAACCATGTTTAAAAACTACTTATAGGATTCAAAAGAAGCTCTTCTTTAAATATGGCATACCCGAATCACTTCTTGCTTAACTCAGTCTCCCACAAATCACGATTCCTTGGTAAGTATCCAAAGAGTAGATAGCCCATTCAACAAAAAATAGAAGGCAATTTAGACATTCCACGACTATTCATTAAAAAAACTAATGCCAACTAACTTCAGAAATGTGTTCACTAACAGTTTGTTTAATCCAATATTGTAATAATGAGAACACACACCACCTCAAGGAAGGTATAACATACTAGGTTCCAAACAAGATAAAACTGTCAATATCAACATGTTGCAAGTGGTTCGATAATGAAATAACTTGAGAAAACAAATTATACACCAACTTAAGTCTATGATAAAAATTTAAAACCTTCTAGATAGTTGGTCAGAGTCCCCCACCATCTGGTATTCCTTGAGAAACCAAATGTTACAACTCAACTAGGTTTATGACCTTCTTGAATAAAAAGGACAGGTGTTAATGGGAAGGAAGGTCAGAGGCTCACCGAGTCAAATGTTGTTATCATATTTCACTTCCCATTATATGGAAACTAGAGGATATTATCAAGCTTAGAAAAGTCTACTGCAAAAATGGAAGTTATAAATCTCATGAATGGGCGCACATGATGGTAGTCATGCTACTTCTGCAAGTGAATTGTTTTGCAAAGTATGCACTTTGTGGTCTCAATTGGGGTTATAAGAGATTAGAGCATCCAACTATTGCAATGGGTTTGTGCGTTGTTGTTGCAATAGGTGCTCCTAGTGCAACTAGTCTATATCTCATCCCCCATCCTCTAAAAAAGGGTTATGAAGTTGAAAGTGATTTGTAGGCTCACGGAGATGTTACTGAGATAGGTGATAACTCTATAAATGGAAATTTGCATGCAGGCTACTTGAAAAGAGAGACACTTTTCATGCAAAGAGAGAGCAGGGGGGTCTATTTGACTGTTATAGTCATTTTTTTGCTGCATTCTTTTCAACATTTTATGGGCTCTGCATTTGTGGGTGGAACATGGATAAATTAGGATTTTGGAACATGTAAGTGCACATAGTGACCTTCACTTTGTTGTGCATGTCCCCTTATTGGATCTTCACCTAGGTTGTTGTGAGTATTGATAATGAGAATATCCATAAAGGTCTTGGTATCACTGGGATCATTCTTTGCGTGTGCGGGCTTCTTTACATTGGATTTTAGAGGATTCAGATGCGGAAGAGGTTTGGCTTACCTGGGAGTGACTGGTGTTGTGGGCAGCCTAATGTGACAAATCTAATGTAGTGGCTCTTATGTAGTATTTGTTCTCTCTATTACGAGGTTCACACCATAAATTTCTAGGAGGATTGTGATGATAAACTTTATTCTAAAAAAATCATAGCCAAAATGCAGTAGACCTGAGAGATACTTCAACTAGATTGCTTCCCTTGGGTCATGAACCAGGATCACCAGCCGTGTTATCTCCAACCATGAATTCACCCTCTCAGGTCAAGTCTAACATGCCACCAAATTTGAATGCTTAAGCTTCAATGTTGCCAATTTTGAGTCCTATGAATTATTCCATTGCAACTTTTTTCCTCCACAGGGTTTGTCCCTTGTGGGGGAAGGGTCGACATTTCCTTTGTCTAACCTTTTTACAGCAGAAAATCATATTGCGATTTCTCTAGCATTAGAATCAGAGGATGGAGTTAACATGGCAACTCAAACAACCTGTAAGGGAAATATATCTTCTATCTAGCTCAAGCTACCTCTTCATAAAACACTACCTTTTGGTAACATGAGTGGAAAAAGGAAAACATTCCAAAGCTGCAAGGGAATGAAGAGGAGCAATGGGCGGCTTACACAAATGGATTAAAAATAAGTCATGTTCGATTCCAGGAAGACAAAGAGTGGGCTCGTATGGTTCAAGATAATATACTTTTATTGTTTTGTCAAGGGGGTAAGCTTTACAATGTGCATGTGGATGAATTAAAAGTCCACAAACTATTTAACGACATAATGGAATGGAACAAGATGATCCCATTATCATGAAAGAAAATTCTGATTAAAGCCCGAAGATTCATAAATATATTCGGATTCCTTCTTTAGCAACTGAAAATTCTATTCTTCCCAACTACCCTTGTCAAAACAATTTCGTTTCTCTATGTGCTTTCAATCAACAGTGCATATATACCACCAAAATTTTAATGATCTTAGTTTTCATGGCACCTCTATTATGCTTTGCAATGTGGGTTTGTGAAGTATTGTTTTCACCTTATTGATATCCATGACCAAAGCTTTCAAAAGAGTAGGTAAATCCAAGGAACACTAACTCATTTTTACATAAGTCACACTTTTCATAATTCATTAATAATCCTCGAAAGCCATCTAACTTGTTTTTAGAAAATTCACTCTTTTATGAATAGATTACTAATCCTCAAAAACTATATTCAAATGTCATACATGTTCCTCCACATGCATAAACATACCAATATACTCCCTAGTAACCTTTCACCATCCTCAGAGATGTCCCAAGATCATTTCAATGTCCAAATGGCATCACAAGCCATTCACGCCATTCGTGTATGGTTTCAAATGTTCAACTCAAGGAAGACAAAAAGTGGGCTCGTCTGGTTAAAAATCTGTTATTGACACCATTCAATTTGAAATCTTGAATTCAATCCTTAGTGAAGATGCTGGATGTGGGGTATCTCTTTCTTCAAATACACCCAAGACTTTCACCTAACCCTATTTAGGATCCTTTAAATAAGGGGTTGTGTGTTTTTTATCTATTTTTCAGAAGACTCCCAGGGTTTACACCTGTCCCCAACTGCTATTGTGTGTTGTGGTACATCCATGAGCATCAACGCACACACAAGTTTGTCATTAGAGGTAGTTGAATGCTGGTGGGGGTAATATCACAACACCCAAATTGCCTGCACCTTACCCCTATCTAGGAGAGAGTGAAACTAACATCGTCACTTCTCAATTCTTCGGTTAAGAGGCCGCATGTGGGTTATGTATTCCTTCAAAGAATCCCATGATTTGCACCTAACTCCAACTACTAAATTGTTGTTGCATGCATTGGCACATCCATGAGCATCAACAAACAAAAGCTTGTCATTGGAGAGACTTGAATACTGGTGGGGCAACATCAATAACCAACTTTTCCTTACCCTGCAATAAACTTTAACACAGTTTAAATCCAGAAATCCTACTTGAACTATGCTGAACTATGAAAATATACATACTCAGATGCTATTTTTAACGTTAATCTTGACAATTCATTTTGTTGCTAAAGTGTTTGTAAAGTGCAATCTTTGTCGCAAGGATTTTGTGTTGAAGACTTTCAATACATCGCTTGGGCTTCTAAATATAATATTTTTAATCCTCTCAAAGTTTTTCTGAGACAAATGTCAGTAAAGAAACAAAATTGCATAAAGTTTTTTACTTCTTTCTTCTATGCTACTCTTTCCTATGCTACCACCCTATGGCATTTCCTTTGCAACATGTGGTGCAATTGCCAGTTATCTTTCTATATGAAGTTGATGTAAAATTAAAGTAGAAATTGAAATATTTTATTTGTGACCCACATTGAAATTTTTTGTATTACTATTATTTAATTTGTTAAAGTAAGTGTTATTTTATTATTTTTAAATGTAACGTTACATAACATCATCTCCCTGTATCGTCCCATGATATTGTAACAAAGCCTATTTACAAGTTAATAATATCCATGGTAAAATGGGGGTGAATATCTATGGTTAAATTTTTTGTTATATTCCAAGTACTAATTTTTTTTTCGAAGAAAAAAAACGATGGCTTTATTATTATAGATGAAGTCTAACAATACATATTTCAGAAAAGAAACATCTAAGGAAGGTAACAGTTCGGTGTTTCTGCAAATGGTCTAATTTCCAGTCTAATCAATATCCAACCATACATTAGTTCATAAAAAATTAACAAAAACAAAGAGAAAAGAAACAAGACCTAAGTAGTGCTAAATATATTGTATATGCATCTATTAGTTCATTAGAACAAAAAAAAAAAGAGAAAAAAATAAACGTAAGTGGATCACTCCTTAGTACTAAGTTTTTATTTGCTTATTAATTATATTTAATATAGTTGCAAAATCATTATTTTAATTTAGATGGTAAAATGGATCTTAATTTATAGCTACTATTTATATGTTATATATTTTAATGTAATATGTATAACTCTATTTTTTTAATCTAAAAAATTATTGATAATTTTATTAATAAAAACAAAATTATAGTATGATAAATTGAATTTTAATTATTTTTAACTTTTTGTATTATTAATTAAGTTATGTTCACACTCATTTACCAATAGTGTAATATCTCTTTTATATTAGGCTCTATATTACTTTTAATTAAGCCCAATTTAACAATTTATTATTGTTTAGTTGAACCAATATGTAAATGTTTACATACATTTACAACCATATAACATCATCCTCATAGTAAATTATAATAAGCCTCGAAAACAACTAAAAAATAAAATATATCTATCATAAAAATATCTATAAATATAGAAATGTAAAATTTATATAAATACAAATAATAAAAATTATAAATTAAAAATTAACATAAATCTAACTTAATTTTAAATTTATAACAAACTTAAAACAATTTTTTAAAAATACAAACGTTAAAAACACCCTTAAAATATCTATAATAATTTAATTAATTTTAAAAATACAAAATCACATTAAATAAAAAATATCTAAATTGGAATATGTTCCATGTCCAAAAATATATAGAACAAAAAGAAGAAGATTCCAAAGCAAATAACAGTAATCAGAGTTTGCGTACTGCTTACAATCTAACCACGGTTGAACCGTCCGCGTTGAATTTTCGAGCGTAGCATTAGCGGACGGTAGCGGGTCGCCACGATCGTAGACGTGGGACAGATTTAGCGAGGCCTTCATATCCCTACCAAACCGGCATCTAAAGTTGGAGCTAAACGAAATGGCACGTCATAGGCATTTGAAGCATTTAGCGAGCCGTGGGTATAAGATTGGAGGGACAGATCGGCTCGACTATTTTTTCATCCGCGGCATTGATTGATCTCGGAGGAGCAGACCTCTTCTTAGGTGTTTAGGGATTTTATAGTTTCAGGGTTCAAATCCCAGTGTTTAGGGATTTTATAGTTTCAGGGTTCAAATCCCATGAGCTTGGGCGCTCAGCTAGGGCGAGACGGAGATGGATCCCATCCTTTCTCTTTCTGCTGGACAAGATGAATGGGGTATAAGTCTCTCTCACTGGTGTTATTTCCGTTCGGTCTCTCTCACATATTTGACTGGGAAGGCAGATTTTGGACACTTTCAATAATTTTACTCTCTAATTCTACCAACACCCGGGGAAAAAGGAAGAAATTTCAGCCTTTCTCACTGCCATCGTCCACTATATGTGAAATTTCAGCTTTTTTGACTGCCAGTGTCCTATTATATGGTTTTTGTTTATAGCAATTTATGCAACAAAAAAAAAAATAAAAATTGATGGAAGACTTGTTTGGTTTTGATGGGTACAGATGCTGATGGCTTTGAGATTCCGACCCTGAAGTTGAAGAAATCTTCATTGGAAAAGAAGGAATCTCTTGCTAACAGTTTCAGTTTATCCACTCAAAAGGTGAAGGCGACTACAACCTAAGGGTTTTATCTTTTTTCTCGTTCAATCATTAAATTTTTGTTTGTTGATATTTGCACTGGGTCCTGTTAGATTGCACTCTTATTTTCTAAAAAAACTGGCGACAATCTACCATTTTCAGTTTTATTTATATCTCGATAAGATCGCTTATGTCTCACCGGGAACTTATTTAGTTTGTTGAAAGGTCAATAGTTCAATCTTGGGTTGATTTTCTGGCGTAAGATGAATTTTGTGTTGCAGTAATTTAAAGCAATACCGCGACATTTTCCTTTTGAATGTTGATTCGGTTGTTGAATGCCATGGAAATTGCAATGCAGTTTATAGCTGTTTTGACCGACATGACCCAACTAGCTTATATGCTTTATAATGCAGAATTGTTCTTATTTTTTATCCATTCTTTTCGTTGGGGAAAGTGATTGAAGAAGCATGCTTCAAGAATGTGCACTGCATAGAATGTGCACTGCATAGAGCAGACTTTCTTCTACGTAGTCGTCAGATCCGAGGAGTGACTATTCTGTCAAAATCACCTGGGATTTATACCCGGTCTCATCTCTTTGGGTGGGTTAGATCATAGGAAGAATGGAACCTAGGTGGACAGCTCGATCCTCTGTCTATAGCACCAGTGAATCGATGCCCTATCGACAACAGCGCTACACTTCAAAGTGCATCTGGGCATTATAGAGCCATTCTGTTTAATATGTAGGGATTTTTACTGAGAAATGAACTTCGACAAGTTGGCCATAGAGGACATGCCATTGCCATTTTGTTTCAGTACTTTTTTCTTTTTGGGTTGCTTTGGGGTCTATACTAAACGCCATGGGATTTTGTTTATTGCGCGTAGTCACTGTGAATGATCATAATTGACGGCCCCATTGACAACAACACAGCACAAAACTTATAAGTGCACGTTGGCATTATAGAGTCCTCCTGTGGAATAGATAGCCATAGAGATTCGAACTCAGACAAGTTGGGGATAGAGAACATGCTATTGCCACTTTGTCTCAGAATATTTTTTAGCCTTTTGCATTGTTTTGGGGCATATAATAAATACTACAAAATTCCCATTGACAAGAGCACGCACAAAAATTGGAAGTGCTTGTTGGCATTATAAAGTCTTGCTGTTTAATAGATAGGGATTTAGTAATTTAGAAACAAACTCAGACAAGTTGGTGGTAGAGGACATGCTATTACCATTTTGTGGGCCTGTTTGGGGCATATAGTAAAATACTATGGAATTTTATTTATTGCAGGTAATCGCTGTAAATGATCAGATTTATCTAGGGCCACATGGTGCACCACCTTCACAAGTGAAGCAGCAAGACTTGAATGCAACTGGAAAGAACCAACGAGCTAGGCAGAAGCTTAAGGAAGATGATAAGAAGAAGTTGCCCCAGGTCATGAGAATAAGGTAGGAAGTTTGAGAGATCTCTTGGATATAAAGAAATCATGGCAATACCGATGCAATCTTCTAGAGGATGGCCTGTTCTGCATTGCCTCGAGTCTCAGTATAAGTGACCCACTTATTTATTTTTTCTAGTTTTACTTCAGCAAAAAGCCTAAAGTACTGATATCTTTCAAAAGATGGCAAAATAGTCTTTTCTGTAGAATGCATGGTTCTGGCTGTGAGACAATTTGAATATTCTGCTTCTCTTTTCCATTTGCAATAGGGTTAGTTTTTCTATGTTTTCCCACAAACATATCTCTCTGATGACATGTAAAAGTTTTCTTGCCAAATATGTTGGCTTATTTTAAATTATTCTGTAATGATGCATTAGGTACTATGTGTTTTGAAGATGTTATTTTCAGTTTTCTAGTATTTAGTGGCATGTCAATGAAGTATCTTTTGCTGGTTATTCGTGGATAAAGCATCTTCGTTTTTGAAGATTCAGTATTCTGCCCAATGCACACTGAAATGCTTTTTCATACATATGGTTCTCGTTATGAGTGGTAGATATTTTCCAACAAAAGTGACATTATTATCTATTTTTGTCCGTTTTTTTTTATCTTGCCTGTTATATCTTTGTCTGTAAGTTTTTTGTCTTTTTATGCTTTGAATACCATGTCTTCAATTGCTGCTTTATTTCCACTGTTTTCCCTTATAGTATCTTTTATGAGTTATTAATTGTAACTCGGTAATTACGGATCCTAAATGTTGTATATCTAAACTTAATATACGTGTACTCTATTAATGTATTGTTCTATGTTTGAACTACTATCTTTTAGGCTGTCGTTGCTCTTTCCTCATTGCCCGCTGCTTAAAGGTTATTAAATTCGAGGATAGAACTTGACCCCTCAAACCTCAGTAGTGTAGAGCACTTGTGTGCGTAAGAGAGGGAAGGTGTTTGACCTCTCAAGTTGGTTTCCTTCCATCATCAAAAGGGCTTAACACATGTCCTATAAACCAAGTTGGTCTAAGTGGACCTTAATAGGATACTTTATCCTTAACAGTGTTAGTTGCCAATCATTTGTGTGCTTCAATATAATTTTATTGTGGTTTTATAATTGGTCATAGCAGGTGTTTGGAGTTTGTCTTTCAAGGGAAATAAGCATCCATTATTTCTATGGAATGAAATGATTTAGAAAACATATTTTATTTGGTTCTATATGGAATTTTATTATTTGCAAAACCAATGTTCCACCAAGTTTTTGGGATGTGGGGAGGACATGGGGATGTTGGAATAGAGAAATGTGATTGGCGGACATGTATTGACATCACCAAATTTTAGGGAGTGTCACGAGGGACAAAGAAATGTGTGTGGCGAAGTGTTGATATGTAAACAAGGGACTTATAGCTCACTCACTTCACCAACACGGATGCCTTGTGAATTTAAATTTATGTCTCTATTCTTAGAGTTATGTAGAGAACTCTATCTTCAAAATGGCTACTAAGGATTTGTTCTTGATGCAATACTAAGTGCAAAACTACTCATGTCCTATTCTTTGGTGTAACATGCACACGTCAACCAGTTAACAACATGATAGTTACTATGCTAATAAAAACCAATACTTTGCAAATACTCTGACATTGAGAATTGTCTTCAATATAACTCCTTTACATCTTGATATTCAACTGAATTGAATCTATCAAGATGATCAAGGTTGAGACTATGCTTCTTGGATTGCTATATGGGCATGAAGGCTCTGCTTAAGCTCGGGTTCAAGGCTTGGTTACTGATTTGGTACCATCGGCCAATGATAACCATCACTGAATTGAAGTGACTTTGCTTCCACTGCCTGCAACAGATCAACCTTTGTTGTGTTAAGATAACAATGCACAGTCTCTTGACTTGTTTTTAAACAAATGAATAATGCTACCAACTTGCTATGTTATGCTTGGACAACAAAAGGAACTCATCTCAATGTACCTTTAATTGCAATCAACATAAGTATGTACTCAACTTTTGGCTGAAGTATTCATTGCAAGACATTGCTCATCGATCTGTATAGATTCTTCCAAGTGACTTTCAAAAAATGGACACAGCTTCATTGACAATTAAAATACAATTTTAAATGCCCTCACAAGTTTCTTGTGCTTATGGCTGAACTTCACTTCCACGTAGCATTATTCAGTAAACAAAATTAAGAAATCTCTTAATTCACATATATTAGCTAGTTGCATAGGAAGGTGAGAATAAGAAAAAACCATACAATGTCAAACACATTACCCATGATATGACCACACATATGCGAAATATGAGATGACAGAATCAATGGGAGGAAGAACAATTGAAAAGGTTTATGATTTCAATGACCATTGCCTTAATGGCTCACATAACCACCCAACTTACCACCTGACATCATTTAAATGTCTGGCCAACACTAAGACACCCTCAAGGAAATGAGTAAAATAATCCAATATACGTATAGCCTATACTACCTCCCTACAACATCAAAACTCACCTAGAAAACATGTATGGCCTCACAGACTTATTCTCTTGCTGTGTATGACGTCCCAAGCTTAAATTTCTTGCTATCTACTGCTAGGGGAAGAAGCATAAGTTGTGTAACTCTCTGGGGATTCAACTTGAGCTGTGTAAGGCTTTAATAACCACCAATTTTTGCTCCATAGGATTAGTAATTACTAGAAAAAATGTGACAACCAAGTAATTGCAGCCATAGATTTCTAATCTTGGAATAAAAATAATGCTGATGAATATAGAGTTGTTGAAATTCTTTATTTGCTAAGGAAGAATGAAATTGTGAAGTAAACCTATAGAGCTACAATAGAGATTGAATTCTCCACCATTAACATAATCTGATAGTTATTGAAACAATGAAATACAGATTATTAATATAAAAATGAATTTGTAAGAACATATAATGTATTACAGTGGAATTTCTTCATCACAGCCATCAATCTAATTATTGACATCATTTTAAACACAAAGAAATTACCAATAACCCAAGGACAAAAATTAACACAGCCATTGAGAAAATTTCATCACATAAAGACAAGGTTTACCTTGGAAACCCAAGTGACAAAACCAACACTCAATGGTTGCTCAGTGCTCTTATTCTGAAAAGCTTTGGTTGCAATGTAGTCTTGGCTCTTTGTGCATACTGCATACTGCTTTGTTTGGCCAAAAGACCCTTTGAGAGTGAAAATATAAGAAGAAATAAGGAGAGCTGGGGTGATAGGAAGGCCAACAGGCTTGGCCTTTCATTTCCCATTCCTTAGTCTTTTCTCTCCTATTTTAATTAATTCTTGTTTTTCCTTCTTTTCTCTAGTTTACTTTTACATTTGCATGGTTGTTAATAATCTATCTAACCTTCATTAATTATTGAATTCCATTTGTAGTTACTAAGTCTTATAACCATTTGCTTGTTTGGATCGAGTGTGGAGATAACACTTAAATTTTAGAGAATGTCACGAAGAATAAGGAAACACATCTAGGGACTCATGGAGAGGCCCCAAATTTTAGTGAATGTTACGAGGGATAGGGAAACTTGTTTGGAGGATGTGTGGAGACACCCCCAAAATTTTATGGAATGCAATAGTGGATGTATGCCAGTGATCTCGTCGAGAGTCTTATGAAAGACATAAATGATACATTTAGTTGTTAAGTGTTGATATATGAAACACAATGACATGAACGATTTGGATCAATCACAAACATGCATGAAAAGATTTACATGGGGATTAAGTTGTAAGTGTAACAATCATGATTTATCAATCACCATTGTATTTGCCATTGAATTATGTGCTTAATAACATGTAAATAAGGTGTAGAGGGTAGATGAATAGGGTTGGGGTTTTTAAATTTATAATAAACTTTTCCAAAGATCGATTGGGGGATTTTTTTTTTTGGTGGGGGGGGGGGAAGTATATAGGCATCCCTTTTTGGTGGGGCAATGTGCACTCCATGCATCCCTTTTTGGTGGGGGGGGGGGGGGGGAGATCTTGGTGTCCCACCCACGAAAATGAAACATTTCCCTTGTGGTTCCCTAGGTTGCCTTGAAAAGTGAGCATGGGGAAACATTTGGGACAAGGTTGCCCCTCCTTGAGGGTGCATGGAGTGAGGGTGGCGTTGTCCCTACTTTAGGGAGTGCATCCACATGTATTACCAAGAAAAATTTTCTGTGTTCCACGAGGATGGGTCCCCCGAGGTGGGGGGGGGGTGCCACGTGAAGACTATGAGGAAGACTTTAGAAGGGTCAAATTTGGAACTCTAATTGAGTGTTGAAGGGGACAAACTTAACCCCTAGTTGGTTATCAGGCTGTGTTATAACCGGGCCACTAGGAGGAAAAGATGTTTTATTTTAATTGAGTGCATTTTTTTACCCTAGTAGAGCAGAGTAGTTGAGAGAGAGAGAGAGAGAGAGAGAGAGAGAGAGAGAGAGCATAATAGGAGGGTATATGTGTTCTGTAGCAGCCCATAATTGAGTGCATTTTTTTCCCTAGTAGAGCAGAGTAGTTGAGAGAGATAGAGAGAGAGAGGGAGGGAGGGAGAGAGAGAAAGGGAGCATAATAGAGGGTATTTGTGTTATGTAGCAGCACATGGGCAATAAGTTTGAGCTAACTCCATAAAGACCGCCTTCTCCTTTGTATTTGTGTCTTTTCCATTCCAAACAAAAAAGAGCAAACTCACCTTCTAGTTGGGTTTTCTCCTGAAAGGGTTTCCCAAAGCATGTCTTGGTGTTCATTGTGATTGGTGTGTGCTGGTATTTCATTGTTCTCTATTTCTTGCATTTTATCTATTACATGCATAAACAACACAATCTATAATAATAGATTTAGAATCTAAAGAATTAACCCTTCATAGTATATATTTTGGTTATTTTAATAGCTCTGTTGTAACGAATTGTCCATTGGAATATCCACGACAGTTTATAGATATGGGCCTTTCAAGATACTGGAAAAGGTGGGAGATAATGTGTATAGACTCAGAGTACCTCCATACATGCAAATTTACTTAGTGACGAATGTGGAAAATCGTAAACTCTATGAGGCTTCCGTGCTGGATCTAGAAGAGGATTAGGTCCTATGTTCCATAAAGGACTTAGCTCATGCTTAAGACAAAGTTGATTGAGGATACAATTTTTGTGGAAGAGGTCCACAACTACAAAGTATGACTCTTGGCATATTGGGTTGAAAAGAACAATTTCCAAGCAAGGTTGCATGGTATTCTAGAGAGAAGGTAGAGCAAAAACTTCCTCACATTTATTAGTAAAGCTTTTGGGGATCGAATACCTCCCAAAATGGGGAGGTATGATCCAGATTGGATTAGTGTATAATTTTTCATCCCATCTCGATGCTTTTAGAGTGGAAAAATTGAAGGAATCAATTTACAGGAACAATTTTATTGGTGGGATCCAAATTGGAGAATTGGGGTTTGAAACCTTCTAAGGCCAGTGTGTGTTCTTAAATGATGTTTTTTTGGGTTAAAACTTTCCTGCTTAAGTACCACACCACATATTGCTATTCTACACATAGAGACCTTTCCAACAGTGCAAGAAAGATGTTAATCAAACTTCGGATGCAAAATTTATGCCCTAGAAGATGACCTATTGTGACTGACCACCATGATTAGATAGGATGCCACATTAGCTCTTGCTATTCATGGAAAAGGGGCTAGCCATGGGAAGACTATGAATAAGACTCTATAAGGGTCTAACTCTAGTTGAGAATTGAGGGAGTCAAACTTAACCACTAGTTGGCTATTGGGTTGCGTTATAACAGGGCTACTAGAAGGAAAAGGGGTTCCATTCTAGTGCATTTTGTTCCATGGTAGAGCAAAGTAGTTGATAGTGGATATAGAGAGAGTAGAACAATGAGGGTTTTTGTTTGTTTGTTTGTTTGTTTGTTGACTAGCGGAATCGACAATGGTGGTGGTATCGTACTCGCGTTACATGGGGTCGAATTCCATCGACTGCCACTATAACCTCTAGGAGGAACCGCCTAGCCCGCAAGAATGGCCCTCAGGTAAGACGAGACTCGAACTCATGACCTGCACAGCGGCACGGACGACTTAACAGATCATCCGCTGGCCATGAGACCAAACCTCTGCGGGCTCCATACACTTTCTTTTATCCCAACCACTTTTTTCATTTTAATGTTTGGCTTATACTTTTTCTTTTCTTTTTGTTGCATCAACCTCTCAGGGCACTTCTAGCCCCCTACACAAAGGATGAGGAAAATAGGGAACCGATACAAGCGACAAATAGCAATCAACCCGAAGATGGGATGTGGATACACATGGAAGATGGAAAGGTTTATGTATGGGAATCATGGAATTCTACCATTATCAGAGTCTCCTATTTGTGCTCCTAGAAAGTGAAAGAAAGGCCTCAAGGAAGGTCACACAGACCAGGGGCACATGATAACCACCGAGGTGAAGCATGGGAACAAGTGTACAACCAACAATGGTCTATCATCCAATTGAACTTGTGATCCATACTAGAATGCCCCTAAACATTAGATGGAAGCACTTGAATACAAAAATGGTTAATGTACCACACAATAGATGACTCACCTTGATTAGATGAGCAGGCTAGATGAAAGAATGCATTGACTGGAGAGTTGATGAGAGGCATCTGAGGCTGGCTATCCATGGATAGGACCGCTGGCTGGCAAACTGCATCATAGGAGAAAAGTTCTCCTAGGGTTACCCAAACATATGGGTGGGTAATAGGACTTTTTGTAGCTTTCCCGCTAATTATTTGCATGGTCTTTTAGCTCGAGCCTTGCAAAAGTTTTTGTTTGATCCTCTCGTATATTGTGTACATTGAAATAGAATTCTAATTGATGCAACCAATGTTTCAGCTTAAGTCCATCTACCTCATCTTTGTAGGGCTTGATCTCGACCTTTCACTTCCACTTTAAATAGGTGTTGGAAAGATTGGTTATTGGCATTCCTTTTTTTGAGCTTTATTTTTTGTTTCTCTTTTCTTATCCTGCATGATATTTTGATTACTCTGAAAAAGGGTTGATATTTATGTCGAGAGTGGCCATGAGTAAGGTCATACTCATGGAAATATCAGTTACTTGAGGTTATAACCACTCAAATCCTCTTTCGTCTTTGTTGATGGGCCCTTCCTGATGCTTGTCTTCCATTTTTTGCAGACTGTGGTTGATTCTTAACCCTTGTGCCAATCTCAGGATCCACAGGGTACAACTCATGCAAATTGAGATTTTCTGAGCTAGGCAAGCGTAAATTGCACTCAAACCACACACCCAAATAAATCTGTCCTTGTGACAATATGATCTGTAAATTGCATTGGATATACCGATGGCGCTAGCTCACCAAAAGAGATATACAACTATGACGATGACAATGAGACTAAGCTTGCAGCTTGATTACTTGGCTATTGTTCTGGCGTTTTTGGTGATTTAAATGGAAAACAAAACACAGAAACTAGATCTTTTAGTTATTTTGACATGAAAAAGAATTACAATAGAAAAGACAAACATATTGGAACACAAAAGTTACCCCGGAAATCTGATATGGGAAAACCAACAAGAAATGAAGTGATGTGCCTTTTGTCTTTTCATATTATGGAGATTACAATACAGTTACAAAGCTGCCCAAACTTTCTGTGAAGCTATAAGACAGTACGGGCTTCTACAGTGTTCTACTTCTCTTTGCTCCATTAGTATCTCCCATCTCCTCCACACTCTTGCTCACGTTATGGAACAACAATGGTGACTAAAGAAAGTAAATTGTTTTCCTCCTTCAGCTAGGTTTGTGATATCTTGAATTAGGGATAGGTTTAGGTGTTAGAACCATCTGGAATCTCTATGATGCTTCTAGAAGCTTCTAATGGATTCCCATACATTACAAATGTGTGAGTTATGGTGAGCTGACTTGGTGGCCACTTGGCCATGCCGGGAATAATTGGACTGTTATCTTGTCAACGTGTATGGACTCCATTTGATGAAAATCAATATAACACTTTTGGAAAGCTATTGATACATAGGATGCAGCGAGGATGTTTAGGACCTAGGTCCTCATGCCGGAGACCCAAAAATTCCATTTCTTTGAGCCTCAAATGGAGGATTTACCATTCTGGTCTGTCAATTGGATTTTTAGTGTTTGACCCTGAACAGGCTGTTCTTGTTCCCAACTTCAGTATTCCCAATTCTTGAGCACCAGTAAGGTCATATGGTATGGAGATCCATTTTCGATCATGATAGAACTATGCGAATGAACTACAATATAAGTGAGGGGACAATGGTATATTTGGAGCCCTTTAAGGCTAAATGAACAAATGACCATCTCACATCTCAAGATGTGAAGAGAAAACATTATGGCCAGGATCGAGTTTGTCCATTACCATTGTGATATTTGGATTGAAAGCAGATTGACTATTGATTAGAGCCTGTTATTATTAAACTGAATGGAGTTTCATCATACCACAATATTAGATTTTCAAGGCGGGGTCTGATAGGGTAAAATCTGAGTGACAGCACTTGCCCACCCTCTGGACTATTGCTTCCGCTCCTTTGCCATGGACCAACTCAATGAACTTAGTTCAAGTTCAGCTAGACACAGTTGGATAAATAATGTTGTGTCTTTTGTTTGCTACCTCGCACAAGTTCTCGTGTGACTGATCATGATCAAGGTATGAACTGAAGTCAATTGCGTAATCTAAGGCTGTAATATTCTTTGTGTTTTCTATTAAAATTTGACCTGAGTTGGGAGACCTGTAGTAGAGGTATGAGTTGGGACATTGTGGAGATTCGTCTGTTAGATATAACAACACATTCTGTGGCTAGGTCTTAGAATACAAGGGTAGGCCTACTAATAAGGATGCTCTATTCTAGAAGGATAGTATAGCATAAAGTTCAGCAACATTATGAAAGAACGATTTGAAACAAAGAATGATATGTGCCAAAAATGAACAGGCCTAAAATATTAGAGTATAAACTGTGTGTGTAATTATTTAATCACAAGTAGCATGCCTTGAAACACTGTAACGTTAGTGCCTTTTCAAACAACAAAGGCAGCTTATAACCAATCAACTATTTTGTAATGGGGTCTGCAACTGAAAGGAACCATGAATGGCAGGTTGGAAGTTGGAACCATGAAAGGGTGGACCATTCAGGGTTCAAACCTGTCTGTTGAGGGCACCAGCCAGTTCTGGGCTGGCAATCATTGGGAGATAGCTGAGTACTGAAGATTGCAGTTCTTAAAGAATGCCATACATTTGGACCACGTGAAAATTTTTCAAGGGAAAAATGTTGCTGACAAAATGATGAATATATGCTAACAAGATTCTTCATTGCCATATAATTAGATCCCCAAGTTGTAGTTTTTCCATCAAAGATATTTTTAGCCTAGTAAAAAAGAGGAGAAAACAAATCTGTTCTCATCAATCTAGCTTCAACTAGGTCCATGTTCGCACCTCGGAGGTTGCACAAGAAGCCTCAAGATATCCTTGATCTGTTTCAGTCAACAGGAGACAGGTCCAACAGATGTGCAGCACTTGAACCTATTGTTGAGGCTTAGAATTGAGAGTGGCCAACATATACTCCTATAGAAAAATAAAAGCATAACTTGAATGGAAAATGTGGGAATCCCAATTTCCAGACCAAAATCAACGAGATTCTTGACCCTAATGTAGTTCAGAATTTAAATTGAACAGGCAAAAATTGCTAGAAACTCATCACTTTGTTAAACACAACCACAAATATGAGCAAATGATACTATCAATATGTTTGTTATGGGCATATTTCCATTTGTATGAAGAAGTTGAGAAGAACACTACAAAAATGGATAGCGCTGATAAAATTATTCAAGTCTTGCTCAAGAAAAATAGTGTTTTACTCCATATAATCAGTAGACATAAATTTCTTTGTTCACAAACAAAGAACTAAACATATGCCTGCAAAAATATCAAAATTGCATTTATAGATTGTTGTCTATTCTTGATCAATTTTACATGAGCTGAAACATGGGTTGATGCTAGCATATGAGAGAATGTGCAACAAATTGATATTCCCGAAGAAATAAAAGATCTGATCAACACCACACTGCTGCTGCCACCCCCCGCCAACAAAAAAAGTTAAAAGGGAAAAAAATTAAAAGTGGCTGGGGTAGTCGGAGGAATTAGCAGGGTAATTGAGTGGTTGGGTTAATTGGAGGAGTCAGTGGAGTAGTTGATTAGACAGGTGGTTGGGCAGTTGAACAATTACAGAAGTGCCCAGTTGGCACTAACCGTTTTGTCTCTTTCCACTATTTTGCTCTATTAAATGAACAGATCAATGCATTGAGCATCTGCGTTGTCTTCTTAAGGATGTTGTATGTACAAATGGCCG
Source organism: Pinus taeda (assembly GCA_000404065.3). Taxonomy (NCBI): domain Eukaryota; kingdom Viridiplantae; phylum Streptophyta; class Pinopsida; order Pinales; family Pinaceae; genus Pinus; species Pinus taeda. The sequence goes on from APFE030285132.1 coordinate 107,786, forward strand.
TGTACAAACTAGCAAGCACAGTTCCTCTAAACTAACATCTGAAAGACTGCACTGAAGAGTGATCACAGCATGTGGAACTCTAGTCAATTCACATTGATGAGTACATGGCCTGCAGAAACCAAAAGTAAGCATTGAAACCAATTATACTGGTCAAAATGCAAAAAAATAAATAAATTATTTTGACAATTCAAGTATCGCAAATTTCTAGAAACATATTGTGACACAGAAACAAATAATCATAGAAACATAGCAAGGAGAGTAACCCCAGCATGAAACACTACAACATACAATGGAAGAAAAGAATCCAACAAGACCACCTAGGAGATGTAGGATGTGTGTGGTGACAGAGTATGAATAGACAATGAAGCAGACACTGTCTCTATGTTATGGAAAGACTAGTATTGAAGATATTAAAACAAATAGAAATGAAATAATACAAAGCATACTCAATTAGAGAAGGTGCTTGCCTACATCATGAACTCCAAGATTAAGTGATACACCATTGATATGAACAACATAAAGCTTGATACTGACTAGCCACTATGTATTACTAACTCTACACCAACCGCCAATAGCTCCAACCTCATTAGAATCTAAGGGAGGCATATAAATAATAATATAAAAATGTGGAGGAATATGAAATGTTTTCCCCATATATGCATATTTCATATTACAATGGTGTACAAGCGTCATGAAGATGAAGAGACAAATAGAGGATGTGATGATTTATTGTGATGGTTTAGCTTACCTTGTAATTGTCTAATGCTCTGTCCACCGATGTCACTTTGGTGCATGTCTCAACATTAGATCTGCTCGAGTTTAGGTGATGTTACTAATGCATGTTTAGGTGCATGAACATGTGACACAAGTGTTGTGCTTAATTAATTGTGTGCTTAACTAGCTTTGAACCTGTATTTTAAAAAATCCTTGGAATGAGCTTTTGTTATGTGTAGCTTCCTTAGTGATGAACTTGGTTGATATTTTACTCTTTTATGAATAAAACCTCCCCAGTTAGGAGGTGTTGGTCCTCAATGATGACCCTCCCGATTGAGAATACTTTGACTAAATTTGTGCTTAGGTGTTCTACTTCTCGGCATGAGGCAATTGTCCCTTTAGCATGATCTTATGGAGTTTATGGTTCTCTGTTTGGTAGCCTATTCCTTGCACTATAGAACCATGTTTCTTTCATCTTTCATCAACTCTTTAGGGGTAAAGGTGATAGATTCCTTTTGATCTTTGGCCAACATTAATGGTTCATAGAGCTTTAGTCTATTTGCATTGAAAACTGGACAAGTGTCGATGCACATTGATTGAGGCAACCTAAAAGTGTTTTCTCCAAAATGTTCAGTAACATTAGAAGGGCCATATTTGAGCGGCTTGATCTTCTTGAAGTGCTCCTTTCGAAGGTAAAACTAGACTCCATCTCCAATGCAAAACTGTTGATTTGCGCAATGTTGATTATGTTGGGCAATAAGCTTTTGATGGTTCTTGAAATTGATCATGAATCTTCCTAATGTGGTCTATGAATCTTATTGCTTTCCCATGTCTAACAATTTCCTTTTCAATCATTTCCTTTGTTGCCTTGGGCATAGGACCTAAAATGGATCACAAACCTTTTAGTGGAAATCAAAGGCACTTAAAAAGGTGAAGTTTTTTTGCTGCACTATCCCATGTTTTTAAATGTTTAAAATTAAATATGCACGATAACTGAACTATGGTGTGATTTACTACCTTTTTTTGACCATCTATCTAAGGATGGAAGGCAACACTCCTCTTTAGCTTGGTGTCCTTCAATACTTTCTTAAAGAAGTCACTGTTAGTGATGAGTGATGATGCTAAGTCAAAATGCATCCATACATTCTCAAAGAACAATTGCATTTATTATTACATAAAAATTGTGTTTGTGCATGAGATCACCACAACCATTTTGTTGAAGTGATCTACAACTACCTTAAGATAGGCAGTTCCCATACTGGTTTTCAGTATACCTCCAAGCAAATCTATCGATGTTGACTCCCATGGTCTACTCAACATGGAATGTATTTGCCTAGTTTTTGGCTTGCCAGATTTGATTTGCTACAAAGATCAACTTCTCACGAACCATACCACCATCCACATCATCTTCAATTAATAAAAGTACCTCTATAAGTTTGTGGTTTTCATCTACACTCTATAGTGCCTTGATGTTTTTGAATGTGTGCTCTATACAACAATTATAATTTGTAATCTCCTCGAGGAACATAAATGGTTTTCACTATATACAAATCTCATGCTTCACAAATAATCTTGAAACTCTTCCTTCTATAGGGTTTGCATAGAGTTTTATAGGGTTGCATGTATGCACACTAAGTCTAGACAATGTGCATAAGTTTTTTTTAAAATGTTGAAATCAATTTTTGGGAATCGTGTAAACATTCAACCAATGGAGGCCTTGAGAGGAAATTTGTTCCCTTGTTTGTGAAAAGCATATATTATATATGTCATTATTGACCGATAAGATGGCGGAGGTTTGAACATCTTTCCCTACTCATTTTGCCCCCGCTATATATAAATAAGGGGAGGCAGAGGTTTTTCAAGGTTTTCCTCTTCTTATCAGTCGAGCGATGGCGGCCTTATAGTCGAGAGTTTCGGCAGGCTCACCCTACCGGGCATCCTATTCTTGCCCCACGAGGAGGCGGAGGTAAGAGGATGAGGTACCTAAGGCTTAGTTCTTTTTGGTACTTAATTGCAATGTTGCACCACTACAAATAAGGAGGCCATTTTATGTGGTGCGCATTCTTGACCTTGCTACATGTCTAGAGAAATTAGGGAGGTCTGCAATCATAGTGAATGCCACTCTTGCTACATGTCTATAGAAATTAGGGAGGGTTACAATCATAGGTAATGCCACTCTTTCTTAGGCAAATAATGTCGCCAATGCATTTTAGTTGAACCAACACATACATCTCTTACTACACACCATATATTTCAGAATTGTGCTAAAAAATCTTGGAGTGGTATGTGATGAGTCTTGAACATTATGTCAAAATGTGACTATCTTATGTTTAAATGTATCCATCTCTATCTCAAAGGCTTGTTGGCTTGCTGAATATCAAACAAGGCAAAAATTGGAGCAATCACAATTTTATGCTTGGTCTCTTTGAGTGCTTCATGCTGTGGCTGTGTATCACCACACTAAAATTCGATGTCATGATTCAAAGAGTTGAGGAGGTGCAGCATGTTAACATCGTGTGATAAACCTTTTTAGAGAACTAGTCATTCCCATGAAGTTTCATAGAGCGTAAATGTTCTTCAATGGTGCCCAATTGACAATGGCAAGTCCATCTTAGATCACATGGAACCAAGATAAACAATATTTGTTTATCTAGATGTACTTTTCTTCATATTTTCAATTAGTTGCTCTTTGTATAACACTATAAATACTTGGTCCAAGTATTGTTGATGATCCTCCCAATTTTTATTGGAAAGTAGTGTGTCATCTAGATGTATGATCACAAAAGAGTTAATATACACTATTATAACTTTGTTCATCATATTCATGAATGCCAAAGAGGAATTAATAGGACCAAAAAGCATTATTGACCATTCAAATAATTATTGATGCACCTTAAAAGTTGGTTTCCACATTTTTCTAAGTTGATATGAATTTGTTGGTAACCGAACTTCAAATTGATCTTCCTAAATTACTTAACTCCTTGAAGTTGATCAATTAGGTCATAAATGCGTGTCAATAGACATTGATTGTTCAAGATGATTTTTTTCAAGAGTTGATAATCAACACACATTCTCCTTGTGACACCCTTCTTTGGAAAAAGAAAAAAATGTTGATTTACATGGTGACGTATTATGTTGATTGTGCCCCTTGTCCAACAACTTTTGAATCTACATCTTGATCCCTTCATTTTCTAACAATGAAGCCCCATGCAACACTTCACTTTGGAGAACAACCCCTTGTTGTTGGTCATTGGAGTGTTGAATTACATGCCATGGAGGCCTTATGTGTGGTTGGAATAATTTAAAATAAAGCATCAATTAATTGTCCATTCACTTCCACTCTTTAGACTATTTCTGTTGCACTAAATTTGTAAAGAAAAGGTCTCAAGGTATTCACATGCTTATGTGGAAAGTGTCATTCCTTCTTGTCTCTTTGCTCACAAGACTAATAGAGCAAATTGCCTTGAAGCTTTGATCAACCTTTTTTTCGACAATTGAAACCACTGCCAAGGGTGTTGGTTCCTTTTACACCATTAATGAGTAAGGTTGGCCATCCTTAATAATTCTATATTAGTTAGGCACCTTCACTAAATATAATCTCAAACCTACAAGGAAAGGTCACTAATATCACATACCACACATTCAATGAAATGACATTGAACTCTGTTTCGTCGATATAGATGGTGAGCTTTACTTTGCACTTGTGTTGGATGTGCAAATCCTTGTTGTTTTTAACCAACTCAAGGAGCATGGTTTTGGTTGCCAGTGGAGGAAGGTTATAGTTCTCATTGGCGCTTTTGAGATTAGATCTTGTTTACTATAGTATCAAACATGGTTGTCACAAGTTCCTTCTTGATGTGGTTCTTTATATGGATAATAAGTTTTTGTGCTTGGCATAAACAAGATGCACATCTTCCATCAAGGACATACCTTCTAATGCATTGCCTAATATTGATATTTAGGCATTTGAGTGTGCCCCCAACATTTATACTTAGGATGTCCTTTGTGATTCAGTGATTGTAAAATAGAACATTGTTCTTCGACACACTTTTTGCTTCTTTAGGTGATAAAAAGTCAATGTTCTATAACATAGTCCACTAATTGGTTTCTTTGGCATTTCATCTCTTGCGATGGTCACCTTTCCTTCACCTAATTCAATGCTTGCATAATTATTAGGGTTCCTCAGGTTTGATTTTTGGATTGAAAATTGGTTAAACTACCAAAGGAAAAATGGACTTTGGGGTAAGGCGGAAATTTGAAAAAGAATTAAGAGATTGGAATTCTTTATAATTAGAGGAAATAGTTGGGGCAATGAACCACCACAAGCTTCTTGGTTTATAACCATTGAAATCTTCATCAAGTAGATGGACAAACAACGCAACAAGGGAGATGGGATTGAAGAAGCACATCAACAATGTTGTGGCAACTTATTTGATAGAAGTAGAGAGAGGCGAACTGAGGTGAGCCAAAGTTCAGAGCAAAGTTACTAGACATATAACCTCCACACAGTAAATAACTGATAAAGAAGTTTATAAGCAATTTTGGAGTAATGAAGAGACTTTGGTCCGAGGGACATAGAAGAGCTCTAAGCTATATGAAGCAATGCCATCACTAAATAAGGAACTATGCAAGAATTGTATACAAATTACACTTTGAATGAATTTTTTGTTAAATAAACTCTTATTCTCATTTTGGGGTTTTATTCCCCATGAGGTTTTCTCCGGTTAAACTTTTGGTATACAACTTAAGTGGGCCTAATGGTTAAGAACATATATTTCCCTCTTTGGAGGTCACATGTTTGAATTTTGAGGGACTAAGGTATGTACAATTTTGTAGACTAAGTGGTGAAATCACTTTATGGAGGGGGTTCTTTGTCCCACAAACAAGGTGGTCTCTTTTGTTGATTTTGCATTTGGCAAGGCTGAGACTTTAAATCATATGTTTATTAGTATAATACGAATGTGTCGCTGCTGTTATTCTTTGGTTGTGGATGCATTGAACAATTTATGTCAGACAAAAAAACTTGAATATTATATTTAATATATAGAATGGTTTCGAGAATCCATTTTGAAAGCCATTGAGAGAGTCTTGTTTTACCTCATTTATACGAATCAAAGGTTTTAGAGCAACTTTTGTCTAATTCTCATGGGAGCTATAAAAATATTAGCATTGGGAAAAGCGATTGCAGGCATCATGGAAATATATTAATCAATGAATTCAAGATTATGATCAAGAGTTGAAAAAATGGTGCATTGCTTGAAGAAATAGAGTGAAGAGTTGCAAAAGCATTTGGACAAGAACGAAGACAAACTCCTCACTTCAATCATGGACAAGATTGAATAATGCAACATGTGATTCCTTGAAAGGTGGAGAATCTTTCTTGGAGGATTAAGTTTAACGCAAGGAAGGGATGTTCATGGAGAAACTATAATGGGATTTCAATGCCAGGGGAATGGTTTTGGCGAAGCATCAAGGAAAGTTGAAGGGGTGAACAAAGGAGAACCATCCGTGTCAAGGATTTTGTTTTCTCTCGTCAAGAGTTTTCAACCATAAATGGGTCTAGCATGGTAATTTCTTATCAAATGTTGTTGTCAATTTAAATAAACAAATGAGTCTTTTCATAATTTTGAGATGCACAACAAGGGAATAGGCTTCAATATGTTGAAGATGGGATATAATGACGCAAGGATTAGAAAGAATGGCTAAGATTTGAAATATCCCATTGAGGTATCTATGTGTCCTTAGCATGAAGTTCCAGGATATGTTGATGATGTGATTGCAGATGATATAATATGGATTTCTAGCTATGTTGGCACTTTAAAGATATTCATCAAGAACCAAGAATTGTAATGCTATTGGAAGATGAGGTGCATGAGGAGCCAATTATGCACCAAAGAGGACTAAGAGGAGCATTGAATAGTTTGATAACAAGACTAAAATTTGCAAGCCTCAAGGAGGATAAATCAACATTTAGAGCACTGGTAGTAACGATAATCAACATTCAATGGGTGTACATTGAAGAACACATGCAATGCGAAATTTGAGTACAAGATAATATATAGTAGCTACTATAGAAGATTCACAAAGTAAGGAAGTTTTTGATTTTGGGAGTGCTAATATTCATTATCAACATTGTCTTGTTGAACAATGCATATTTATGGCATGCATTACCCTCCCTCTATTGTTGGAGAAGTGAAGCCATGGAGTTAGACTTAAGAAAAAAAGAAGACGGAAAATAAAGTCCAAGTTTGAAAGATGACAAAGTGAAACATAGGCAACTTCAAAGAGAGACACACTCTAGTTGAGGTTGCTCCGAAAGACGACAAATTTGGACAAAGGCAAACTTCTAAAAATTTTGACTCTAAATGACATAGATGCTAAAGAAGGGACATTGAGATAGAGGTAGACTTCTAAGAGAGGCAAACACTAGGCAAGGTAATGTTTGAGAGAAGGAAGACATAGAGAAAAATGCTAGTTGTAGAAGACTCCATTCAATAGCAAAAGCTTAACAAGTTTAAAATGGTTTGCAATCTTGTTGTGGCGAGAGGCGCTCTCTAGCCTAGTATGTAAGAGATGTTGTAATGTCTTGTCCTGCAAACATATTGACTTGGTCAAATTACATAAAAAAATAAAATAAAATTAATAATTAAACATTTTCAAACTCTTGATCTTGACAACCCATTGTTTGGTCAAATTACATAAAAATAAAAATAAAATCAAATAAAAAATAAAATAAAAGTAATAATTAAACATTTTCAAACTCTTGATCTTGACAATCCATTGTTTTTCCCATGTTATTCTTAACCCATGGTTTTCCTCATGGTATTCTTCTTTAATGTACCCTATTTAAACGAGTGTGCAATATTTTTTAAAAACATAGTTTTTGAATTTGTCCAATTTACAGTGTGATATGGTATGTAAGAGATGTTGTAATGTCTTGTCCTGCAAACATTTCATTTTGACTCTATCAAATGACATAAAAATAAAAATAAAATAAAATTAATAATTAAACATTATCGAACTCTTAATCTTGACAACCCATTGTTTTTCCCATGGTATTCTTAACCCATGGGTTTTCTCATGGCATTCTTCTTTAATGTAGCCTATTTAAACGGGTGTGCAATATTTTTTAAGAACATAGTTTGTGATTTTGGTCCAATTATAGTTTGTATTTAAACAATTTTGCTCCTTACATATATTCACTAAAAATAAACTCGGAAAATATATTAACTAAATTATTAAAAAACTAATTTAAATTTGTAATTAAATATTTATTTTTAATAATAAAAATATTAAACTAGCCTAGATCTTTCTAAACTCCAGATCTATTAAGTGCCGAGAGGGATAAAATCCTTCGAGGTGCAAATTGTTCCTCAAGTTTTGTGCTTAAAAAATAGGTTTGCACACTAAGAGATTTAATCCCTCTCGACGCTTGATAGATTTAGAGTTAAGATGAATCTAGGTTGGTTTTAATGGAATTTGTAAGTGTGCTTTGAAAGGAAAAAATGTTTAAAAACTTCAACTAGGTTTTTGAGGGACCAAATGAACCTTCCCCCCTTGGCCCTCCTAAAAAAGAGAAAGAGGAGGCTTGATTTGAATATTTGTTCAGAGAATGGAAAATAACCAAATAGTAAAAGAGTAAGGTGTGAGTAAGGCCAAAAGTCAAGTTGCCAGGGCAAAGAGAAATATTTCAAGGCAAGAAGGGTAGAGTTTTTGTTAATTAAGGCCAAGGAGCCTTCATAAATGATTATCCAAGTGTGGCAATGATAACAAAATGCCTAAGTACACATGCATAACCTTTTCTATCTAGATGGAAGGTTTTGAAATAAGTGCTTCCATATTTTGTTACCCCTTTCACATGTTGTAGGATGGTAGCAATTGGTGACTCTAACAACGTGCTTCTCTATTGCGCGAAGCATTGACGTGGGGAAAACATGCAAGAACCATTTGTTAGGTGGAGCGTTAAACACTCTTGCGCTCTCTCATCTTGTTGACATCAATCTCGAGGGAGCAATATGTGGAAGGTTTTAACTTGGGGAGAATAGGTTTGAAAAATCTTTGTTTCTTTGCAATCACATGGCAATGTCTATATTGGGAGGGTGATATGTAGAGAGGCTTCAAATGGGAGTCCCCATCCAATGGTTATATGGAGGTCGACTTTCTCCCACCTTTGCTTCTCAAATGGGATTGATATGAAAGCATGAACTTTAAGATGGAAAGTGGGTGTAGGAAAGTGCTATCACCCCTTTGTAGCCAACATTTGAAATGAAAGGACACACGAGAGATGCCTATGTGGGGAGAAATAAAAGAAAGGGAGGTCTGCTTATCCTGCCACATTAGTTAAGCTATCATTAGGGACTACTCTTTAAGTGCCACCCATATAAGTTAGTGATACTTGTCATTGGATGTGGGTGCCACATCAACATGGATGCAACATCATGGCACTGTTAAAGGACAAGGCCGCAAGGAACATGCCATTTCAAAAAGGAATTTTGAAGATAATGGAGTTATTGACAACTAGAAGAAATTACAGAAAAAAACCACCATGGCTTCTTTCCTTGGGCTGTCAAAGTCATATTGAGAGTAGAGGGATGAATGAGATGAGAGTGAAGAAGCATTGTAGGAATGTTGTGGCAACTCAACTTTTATGCAAGAGTGGGCCAAGTTAAGGCAAGCCAAGAATCATAACCAATTGTTATGCAAGTACAATGAGCCAAGAACCATAGCCAAGGTAGAGCCAATAATTGTGATAGAGTTAAGAGCCAATCCAATTGGAGAGACAAGCTCCATGAGCTGAATAACCATTAAAGAACTCTATATGTGACTTTGGATTGGGAGAGTTTAGCCTAGTGGAAACATAAGAGCCCCAAACCATTCAAAGCAATTTCATCACTAAATAAGGAGCTATTTAATAATTGTAGTCCGAAGCAATTCCATCACTAAACAAGGAACTATCTAATAATAAGGAATTAAATAAGTGCAATGTGAATACATTTGTTGTTAAATGGACCATTAATGTCATCTAGGTGTTTTATTCCCCATGAGGGTTTCTCTAGTGAAAAAATTGGTTCAATGTGTATGAATGTGCATTGTTGTTATTCTTTGGTCTTAAAGCATTCAATAATTTATCTCTACATTTTAAGCATAAACACACTAGCTTGAATTTAAATTAAAGATTGAAAGTTGAGATGAGTGAAGGAGTACACCAAACAAACCATGGCCTATTGGCATCTATGTGAAGTTAATATGCAAGAGAGTCTCTTGACATTTACAACTTGTTTAATAATTCAATTTCAAAATCTACATTTAAGATCCTACTTGAACTTGGTTTAAGAACCATTGTTCAATTCTATCACAAGAACAAACTCAACTCAAATAGAATCGTAACACCCAACTATATGAATCTTGATTATGAGATGTAGTTTTTCAACAAATGGTTCAAATTCAATGGTTTTGTAATATTTGTGAATCTTATGTTCCTTTAGTGATTTGAGAAAAAGTTTTGTAAGAAATTCATAAAATTTTGAAGACACTATTAAGTCTTCTTTAAGACAGATGGATTTGAGGGAACAAAAGATGTAGAAAAAAAACTCCCACTCGTCCATGTCCTAGGGATTCCTGTTGTAATCATCATGCTAAGGAGAATATATGTTGTATATGTGTATATTTCGTTAGACTAAAAATAAGATTATGATTTGAAGTTAATAGTAAAGAGAAAGTAACTTTACAACTTGTTAGACACCTAATTCGTTAGGGTTATGGTGTGGAAGGTGAATCGTTGTTGGGAGTCCAAGAGACCTTGGAAGATGAATCCAATGGTTGTGAATAATGTATTTATGTGTGTATCATCTTAATGAAATTGCAATCTATGCTTATCTTTTATTTTGGTTGCACATTCCAACAATGGTATCAAAACAAGTCCCGCTTAGAGACCTGTCACATTTGCCTCACTAAGTTTGTTAGATTTGCCACTTTGAGCAGTCTTGACAACCTTGGCCATTTCTTTGTGTATGCACAATCCAATAGGCTTGGCATTTCCCCGAAGAGCTTGACATTTTCTCAGCCCTGTCATTTGCCATTTCTCTATTTCTATCTATTTGCGCAACATTCCAAAGCTTTCTCATCTGTGTTTTGCCATTGAACTGCACCACGATGCGAATTTTATTGTAACAATGTCTATTGTAAGGCCTATGCTCATTCCCTTTTCACCTATTTTTTGCAAACAACAAGAAACAAGAGAAACCATATTCTATAGTTGGACCATCGAAAAGAATACCACTGAATACTCAATGCTCCACTGAAGTGAATTTGCAAAAGCCACCCTTCTAGAAAATGAAATAAAAAGGGAGAGTGTTCAAATATGGTTGTGGGTTCCAGTCAAGCTAGATGCTAAATGTAGTGTAAGAGACAGCAACAATTATGTTTTGCGACAACGAGGGTGAGGGTTTGATGCTCGAACGGAGGGCATTGGGGCGGTTTTACATAAGTCGATGCTTTCTCATCTTCAATTTGTCCCCAAGCCTAGGTGATTAGTGGGGTTTTCCATGTGGATGTTGTGTCGTGCTTATCCCTGAGCCAATATGCATATAATCAGCGCCACATCTCTCCTTAGAGTGACTCGAACCTCGTTCCATCCCTACATAACTCGAGTTGTTTCAACATCCAATTTTTCTTTTGTGACCAGTTGTGCTTTCAGAGCTTGCTAGGGTTTCATCGCTGGAATTTAAATCATAGGCTTAGAGCGCACATGAGATCATTTGTTGTTGTTCTTAGCCATGTTGAGCAGAAAATGTCCATGGGCGATGAGAATGTTTTCAAGCATATTTTGACTAGCCTTCCTATACCTAGCAGACAAGGGTTTGGAAAGTATTACAACGTCGCAACTCTCAATGATCCAAGGCCAAATAAGCTGTCATATTTTGCCATAATTCTTCTCGAGTCAATAATTCGAACTGTGATAATTTTCAGGTCACTAAGAATGATGTGGAGAATATTCTTGATCGGGAGAATACTTCTCCAAAGCAAGTTGAAATTCCTTTTAAACCTGGTTGTGTCATTCTCTAGGATTTCAATGGTGTGCTAACAGTTGTTGATCTTGCTAGCATGCGTGATGGTATGAAATGACTTGGTGACGATCCTAATAAGATCAATCCTGTGATACCCATGGATCTTGTTGTTGATCACTTAGTACAGGTTGACATAGCTAGATTTGAAAATGCATTGCTTGCAAACATGGAGTTCAAACAAAACAAAATTTTCTATGAGCATCGCTTCTTGGTTTGCATCTTGTCACGAATTATTTTGGGATTTTGGTGGTGTAAAGTCCAAATAATTGAGTCCCTTATTCATGCGAGCGCCAGGTAGCAATACGCTAAAGTAAAATCGTGGAAAGAAAATATATGTGGTGATTGTTTTTCAATCATAATGAGAGTGGATGCACATGCTCACCCAACCTTTTATTTTTGTTGTCATGTCTGTATTTTTGGCCATTTGATCATCGTTGCCTTTTATCCCCATATTGTGATGATATGCATGATCTGTTATGGGGATATTGCACCCACAAATTTGTGTTTGTTGGCTTTGGGCATCCTACCCTCAATTTTAGAAGCACTATAGTTTATGGTCATTCAAGTTTAAAATTAAAAACAATGGTAACTTGCAAATGGCGTTTTTTGTAAGTTTTCTAATGAAATTGCTTTGTAAAAGGGTGCATTTTCAGTAGAATTCGACACCCTTCTTGAGTTTGTAACATGGAGGATCATGGTTTTTGTTCTTCATCCATGTGAGCATTCTAGGAAGGTACTCATCTTCTCACTTTGTATGGGATAAGAGTGGATTTGACAGGGGGAATTGATGATCAACTACCAGTTTCGAAGACCCTGAGCAACAACCAAAACCATAGTCTCAAGCCTGAACCATAATCAAAGTTGTAGCCAAAGTCAAAGGTATGAGTGTGATTCAGTTTGTGGTCATCTTCAAACTGACATGTGAGCACTTCCACTAGTAGAAGACACCTTCTTGCCAGATTTGGAAATGTTTTGGGCACTGTTGAGGCTTGGAGTTGAGTTCCAATAGTTTGTGGTCAATTTCAAACCACCATTTTCATCACTTTGTGGTCATCTTCAAATTGACAGCAGGGAGCACTTCCACCAACAAAAGGCTCCAACTTCTAGCCAAATTCGAAACTATTCTAGGAACTACATCAAGCGTTCCAGAGTTGGTGGTCAACCGTAAACTACCACTGGTTGAGACCTCAATGGTCTCCCACCTCTTTTGATTTGTGGTATTCATTAAAAACCACCATTTAATAGCATTAGGGAACACATCAACTAGCGGAAGACTTCAACTTCTAGCTAGATTGTTCCAGGAAGTACCTCAAGCGTTCCAAAGTTGGTGGTCAGCCTTAAACCACCACTGATTCTGACCTCAATGGTCTCTCACCTCTTTTGGTTTGTGGTATTTCTTAAAAACCACCTTTTCAGAGCATTAGGGAGCACTTTCACTAACAATAGACTTAAACTTCTAGCCAGATTCAAAACTGTTCTAGGCACTGGATCAAGCTTTAGTTCTAGAGTTGGTGGTCAACCTTAAATCACCACTGATTGAGACCTTGAGTTCTCCCATCTCATTGGGTTTATGGTCTTCTTTAAAAACCACCATTTCATAGAGCACATCCAAGCATTGGTTGTGTTGCATTTTTAGTGCTTTAGTTCTCTTCTTGGACTCATATACACCCCTTTGGATTAAGGGGGAATGTTGGACACCTAATCCATTAGGGTTATGGTGTGGACGATGAATCATTATTGGGAGCCCAAAAGACCTTGGAAAATGGATCTAATGCTCACGAACAATGTATTTATATGTGTATCATCTTAATGAAAATGCAATTCACACTTATCTTTTATTTTGGTTGCACATTCCAACACAACTCCCATAAAAATACAATCCCAAAATTTGCATATGAGATCCCAGTTGAACGTGTAAGAACCACTAGTTAATTTTGCTACAACAAACTCAACCCTTATAACTCCCAATTACAAAGAATATTGAAGATGGAAAGTTTGCTAGAAATTTGTAAAATTTTGAAGATTCTGTTTACTCTTTAGATAGAGGAGAAAATGGGGTTAAGGGAAATATCATAGAAGGAATCTCTCTCTCTTCAATGTCTTTTAAGGATATCATGTTAAGCCACTATATGCTTTGTAGATGCATATGCTTTGTTAAGCTGAAAGCTAAGATTATACTAACACAATGACTCGCCAAGATTATAATAACACAATGACTCGCCGAGTCTGGCCAAGTTAGTGGAGTAGTTGAGTCAGTGAACAAACCACCAATTGATTGGCAGTTAATAACTGCTTCCACAAAGGGGACTCCAACCATTAATTGATTGGCAGTTAATAACTGCTTTCACCAAGTGGACTCCAATATTCAAGACATTGTACATGACTTTCTATGATTGGAGATGTGGAAGGTTTTGGGTTGTAATAAATCTTTGATCCATTTGTCATAAGAATCTCTCTCTTTTCCTTGCATCTATGTGATTGATTATATGTATCTCATTCTTTAAATTATACTAGGTTTATTTTATTTTGTGTATATTCCTTAGATAAATGTACGGTTGTAGTAGTTTGCTAGGCTACTCTATATTTATACCTCCATTGATCATATGTATATCATTCTTTAAATTAATCATATGTATATCATTCTTTAAATTAGACCATGTTTGTATATTCATTATCTTATATTCATACCTAGAATACAAGAGATAGACATCAAATACAAAAGTATCTTCACACATTGCTTCTTGAAATATCGTGCGGTTATAAGTAGGTGAGTATGCCCATTCTATGTGTGAGATTAATTTTCTTAAAATCCAAAGTTGGCTTCATTGAGAAAATCCAAAAAATTAGGTGAGTATGCCCATTCTATGTGTGAGATTAATTTTCTTAAAATCCAAAGTTTCCTTCATTGAGAGAATCCAAAAACCAAGGCCCTCTTGTAAAATACCTCGAACCATGGCTATAAGTATGTGAGTATGCCCGTTCTATGGTTAAGATTAATTCTATATAAAATCCAAAGCTGCCCTCGTTGAGAAAATCCAAAATCCAAGGCCCTCTTGTAAAATACCTCTAGAACCATGGCTATAAGTATGTGAGTATGCCCATTCTATGGTTAAGATTAATTCTATATAAAATCCAAAGCGGCACTCATTGAGAAAATCCAAGAACCATGGTTACAAGAATTTGCTAAAATTATATATTTAGACAATAACAAATTATATAATATATAAAGGACAATAACAAATTATTTATACTATATAATATAAAAGGACCATAACAAAATTATATATATTTATATATGGACATAAACAATATTATATAAATAAAAGACATAACAAATAATATATATATATGTTGGACAAATCATTCTTTGTCCAATAAATCAACGAGCAAATTTTTTATAATAAATTATATATAAATAAGGAGAAAAATTATATATTATAAAAAAACAATAAAATTATATAATATATATTATATATTATATATCACTCTTGTTCAGATAAATCAATAAATATAAAAGATTTTAAAAGTCTTGCTTCGTTGGATTTATAAGCAAGACTGTTAAAATCTTATTTATATATAAATAATTTTGCATCCTTGGATTTATCTGGACTAGGGAATGATTCTCCATATATATATATATATAAAATTTGTTATTGTCCTGTTGTTTTTTTTTTCTAGGTAAAACTATTCTATTATTCACATTAACAGAGTACAATTACAATATAACTGGCATAAATAACCCGCTGCCCAGAAGAAATGGCAACATGGAACAGCGAAGTGTTCAGAAACTGAGAGGACGAACTAGTCCAATTGGTAGTCCCGCGCAGGGGAGCCAGAGGAGTCAAATTTGCATTCCCACGCAGGGGAGCCAAAGGAGTCAAAAATGTCTTGACAAAAACAGTCACCCAACTACATAGACAAAAAATTCCAGAACCTAGACGCAACAACATTGATACAACAACATAGACAAAAAATTCCAGAATTGACCAAATGCCCTCACTATTGGGCCGCATAACCTGAAAAGAAGCCGCAGAGCCACAGTACTTGGGTTAGACTTCAGGAGCCTCCTCCACAATCCTGCACCACCCAAAATCCGCCAAGTCCTGAGCTTAGACCTCCTCAGTAGCAGTCGAACCCGGGGGTACAGGCTCCATCTTTACGTCCTCGTCATGGCTGGCCAACATCTCCCTAGCATTCATAGAACCTGCAATTGGTGTCTCCATAACTCTCGTAGAACCAGCAATTGGCATCGTTACTATACCTTGGTCCTCCTATTGAACGCTGGATTTGCCATCGTCTTGGGCCTCCTCAATGAAAAGCACCGAAACACGGGCGCTGATTCGAGGACGGTTCAATGAACTGTTGAAAGTGAAAATTGGTGAGCTGAAGGAGGGCGAGGATGAGGACCCAGGAGAGCTGGAGTCCAGAAATTGGCTGGGCCTTAGAATGCTCTCTCTTTCACTGCGAGGGCTATGGCTTTGACGAGAAGTCTCTTCGCCGGCTGAAGGTCGGGAGGACGCACCTCGGGAGGTGGCTTTGCGGCTGAGCATTCGCTGTCGAAGCCGGGGCATGACTGCAGGGCAGAACAGAGCCCCTTTGCCAAATGCAGAATTGGAGCCCAAAACAGCCGTGGTTAAACCAAACATAGTCGGGGGATTAGACCAAACACACAGACCTACAGACGGGCTAGGACCATACATGAAGAAAAACAGACGAGTGCCTGAAACAACTGCAAGAGTCGAGGAAATGGCCGGAGGCTTTGAGCCAGAGCCCAACCCAAACAACGCCAGAAGCAGCAGATTGAACCCAAGCAGCGCCAGAAACAGCAGAGTGAACCCATGGCGGAAACCGAATATAATGCGCCCTCCTCTGCCTCGAGACGCTCCCGCCATAACTGTGGCATTCATGGGAGCCGACGAGCCGAGCCAAACATCGCGTGCGGAGGTGAACAGAGCATTAATGCTCCCCTGCTGCATTCTTTTAAACCATAGCATGCGTCGCTGGTAATGTCCCTTCCCCCACATGGAGGCAGCTCCTCTACACATGGCTCGCAGGTGGCCTCCGTTCATCACCAACTCCCGTCCCATCACCTTGAATGTAACCTCAAACACCCGCATCTGGGGGTTATTGTCCTGTTGTTTATATATATATAATTAATTTATTATATATAATAATATATATATATATATATATATAAAATATATATATATCAATTTGTTATGTCCTGTTGTTATATATATATATATAATAATTTGTTTTGTCCTCTTATATATATATGAGATTGAGATGATGGCTTAACGTCCACTGGACCAAAAATGATCTATCGGACCTAAAAAGAACAAATTATTTATTTTGATTTAAAGATTTTATTCCAATGCAAAAAAAGCTTGGAGAGAAGCCTCCCGCAGTTCATTATAATTTGGCATTGCTAAAAGGCTAGGAAGTCGTATTGTAACAAAGGTTGTGAATGAGATCTAATTGGTCGGAAGCAGGGCACTCTAGAGGAATGTTTCATCCTCGATGCCTCCTATTCTCACAAATAATCGGTTTATTGTAAATTGTTTATATATATATAAAATTTATATGTCTTATATATATATATAATGTTATTCTATTTTTTTTTCTATATATATAATTATAATTTGTTATTCTTCTTTTATATATAAAAAGCAATGGTACTCCTTATTAATCACTTATCCTATTTTAGTTTTTCTTATTAAAAAGATATTCTTATCTATATACATAGTCACATCAAACAAAACATTGATATGTAAATAGAATTGGATCAACCTCTAAATTTACAACTACTTGCTGTGATGATATGTCTCCCATGTATAAATTACCCAGAGACTATTATAAATTTACTACTACGTGATAAAATGTCTCCCAGAAATAAATTAATTAGTTTCAATTTTCCTAATCTTTGACAAACTAAGCATAGTTTTCAACATAGGGAAAGGAATTGTGAACTTTGTTCACATCCTTGTGAAGGTAAATTTAAAAACATGGTTAACAATGAATACATGACGGTCGTACAATTTAAATTTGCGATGGTAGTTATTTAAAGCCTTACGTCATTTGTATAAATCTCACATGCAAATCCTTAGGCCATTTATATATATCTAATAATTTAATTATTTTATAGATTATGAGAAGTGAATAATACACTAAATCCAATAAAATTTGTTATGGTTGAAATTGCATTTTATTTTATAGATTATGAGAAGTGAATAATAAACTAAATTCAATAAAATTTGTTACGGTTGAAATTGCATTTTAGGTGTATAATTGGATTTGACTTCCTTAACATTAAATATCAATTATACAGCGAGAATACATTTTTTTGACAATCCGATCAAAAAAGCATATATTAAGAATTAAGTTAACTACATAATCTTTGATCGTATGTTAAGAATTAAGTACAGTACATAATTTTTTTTACGGCAGGCCTTGTTCAAATGTGAAAAGTGTTCAATTAGATAGTGAAGGTTATTTTGAACTTATTTTCATTAGCTTCTGTGATTTGGTTAATATTGATGGATATGATTTTAAAATCAACACTTTATTAAAAAATTAGGGTTATGTTAAGTGAGGAAGATGCCGTTTAGGTTAACTTTAAATTTGTGCTCTTTAGTTTAACTTTAAATTTTTAAACTTTACAAGAATCTCGTTTTTTTTTATAAAATGGATGTCTTAATTAAGTTAGAAAATAAGTATGGAATTGAATTTCTTAGGTAATACTTCATTGGTTGCGTGCGCACACACACACATTTCCTTAGCGTTACTAGAATGAATATCTTCTTTAATTAAATTAGAAATTATGGAATTGGATTTCCTAGGTAATATTTTATTGGTTGCGCGTACACACACATTTCCTAAGGGTCAAAGGTACATTATGTTTCACTTTATTAGAATTGGATCCCCTCATGTTTAGATAATTTCATACAAAAATATCATTAAATTTTTCAAACAGCACATCTTGTTGCATACAATTAGGATTTGACCAAGTTGGTTGGTTGGGAGCATCAATGTTCAGTTGTATAATGTATTTTTCCTAGGACAACTATAAAGAAGTAAGGGATTTGATAAATTAATTATGTAAATGATGTTTCAAAATAAGTTAATCATGGAGGAAACCAACCACCTTTGAGTTGAATGATAGTGGAACTTAAAGAAATCCAAATGGATCATTTGTATAATTGATTTAACAATAACAAAACAAGCAAGATACTCAACATTATTAAATACATGCAAAAAAACCAACCTCTTAAGGAAATCATATACATGCATATTTATGTTTCCATAGTTCCAAGGCCTAGAGAGGTTGATTTTTGATTCTACAGAACACAATTGGTGACATTTACAAAATTAACGTTTAATATTCTTATACAAAATTGCCTAATAACCTTATGCTTCTAAAAAAACATAATTTTTAATGAAAGATATGTTATTTGTTGGTTTCATCTTAACCAACATTAGAAATGGATGAGTGCTATTGCTCAATGTCATTGGTTCCTTTAGTTGGCATACTTATCTGTTCCTCCAATTTCACATGTACAAAATGTGTAGGGCCTTTGTTATTTGATGTAGATGAGAGAGCATCTTTGCAAAGATTTGAGACCAGATTTCACAACATGACACATTGGCTACATTTGGCTTCCAAGATAATAAGCCCTTGCTTTGATGTAGCAATAAGTTCACAATGGTGGCATGTTGTGTTACAACGATCATTTCATGCATATTTGTTGTAATTGAAAACAAAAACGTCATGTTAAATTGGATATACTTCATATAATTCCTTAGTGTTTATATGAACTCCAAAACATCCCTATTCTCCATATTTGCATTGTGTTTACCTACTAACAAAGGCTTATACTTGTGCAAAAAACCCTTTGCCAAAAAAAATTTCAACAAAAAATTAACCAAAATAGAAAACCACATAGAATACAAACAAAGGAGTGATAGGGTTGAAGTGGCAGAGTAGCTTCCCACTTCTAATGCCTATAATGCTCTAGTTGAATTCTAATCTTGAAAAGGGAAAACCAGAGGGCCAGGAGGCCAAGTTACTAGACCCAAATTAGAGATACCAAAACCATGAAATGCCTTGCAAATTCATAGCAAATTCTCACCTTGTATAAGAAATGACCACTGTCCTATACTCGAGTCCTAATTGTAGGTACTTGAAACCTTGGCATAATTAATTCACTATCGTTATTACACTTCATTCTTGTCATTCTATAATTCTTAGTCCCATAGTATTGATACATTTGTTCACTACTATATTCATTGGCTAGAGCTAAGAGGTCTTTGATGTTAGAAAGGTTGAGAATCATCCTCGTTTGACTCCTACCAAAGCCTTCAAGTTGATGTATGAATTGGAGATCCATGTGATTATTAGATGTTGAATGACACATACAATCCACTATTAGGGTGTGCGACATATAAAGTGCTCTTTATTTTTGATGCATTTTCCTAAGCTAAGGGTGGTGGCCATTTTGGCCCATGATTTTGTTTCACAATTATGCTCACTTCACATGGTAGGAGGAGTTTAATTTAAAAGAGTTGGCCTCCTACCTTGCTCGATGAAGCACCATGGCTAATTTTCTATTTGTTGGGATTGATCTCTTGATTATAGCTTTAATAACCATGAAATCTCCTAGAATAATCAAAGATCTGATCTTCATTTCCTTGGCTATTTGAAGACCACCTAATTAGGCATATGCCTTTGCTAAATTATTAGGCGTTGTCCCTAATCCCCAAGCAAAAGTTGATACAAATGTTCCTTCGAGATCAAAGAGGATCCGACAAGTTTTAAATGCTTTACAATTATGCAATGCACATATATTCTTAAGAAACAATACATAGAGATTTACCTTGGAAACTCAAAGTAAAAAGATTGACAAACTATTTAGATTCACATTATTTTTTTATTATAATCATCCAACTTCATTGTTTACAATATAATATATAAGATACCGAGACATCCAAAACCTAATTCATTCAAGTGGATTATATTACAAACTTAATTCCAAGCACAATGATGTCCTTATATTAAATCTTATAAATTAAATGCAAATATAATGTAACATTACGACTAAGAAAAATAATAATAACATAATTAAATAAAGTATGAATAATTGTAGTAGTAGATCTCATGCTAACAATTGATTGAGTTTATGATGGGTGGTTGGGAGGAATCATTGTTATCCTCCCCATCTAGTTTCTATTTCCACAAGTGACATGTTGAGCTCATATTATTGTTATAATGGTTTTAGGTTTTGTTGTTGAATTACCTTCAACTATAAAAATTATATGAACCTTGTATATGGATCGAAGATTAAAGTGCTTGGTTACATTAAATTTCAAACCAACTATTATTTAAAAAATTAAAATAAAAAAAAATATTTTGATTCTTGTACGCAAAATTGTTTAACACAATTATCAATGTTAATTTCCTCTTTATCTCATTAATCACAATCTATGAATACTTGTAAACAAAATTTACATGGGCTCTCAATTTGGTTTCCTTTGTGAAAGGAAATAATATTTCTTTGTGTTTGGTTGATATTATAGGTGTAGTGAAATAAGAGTGTGCATTATGATGTCTTCCTTAAATCCTTTGAGATGCTCATAGAAACTTCCCACCTAGGTGCATAAAAACAAAAGCTAAATGGTTAAATTAGATAATGGTAGAGGTTTGACAACATTGGAAATACACAATGATATTGAGAGGGGGTGGGGTGAATCAATATCACATAGATTTAAATTATTTTTATTTAAAACAAAAATCACATCTCATAATCAATCATTAACACTATGAATGAACATAGATTAAAGTGAAAACCAATCTTGTAGAAAAACACTTGAATGGTTTTATAACGGTCTTCAATTTATTACAATGTTACAAGTAACTACCTGTGAGGACATTAATCCTTTGTAAGCTCCAACGTACAATATTGCAGGCTCCAACCTGTCAAGAAAATGAGGACACCAATCCTCTGTAAGCACTAACTTACAACTGTTTAGGCTTCGACCTATCAAATGGATGGCAAAACTAATCTTATGCAACTTGCCTCAACTTAGTACTTTGTCGTTCACTGTTCAAGAGTCAATATTTAAGCTTATTATTTGCTCAAGAAACTCTGCCCACCTGGCAACTTGTACCTAGCATTGCTCCCTTTTTCTTCACTAATTGACAGCTATGTCAACACTTAATTATATTGTCCAGCTTAAGGTCTGATCTATCTTTTAAGAATTAGTTGACACTTTCATTTTAGGCTGCTTTACAATATGCGGCCTGGACAAACTAGGACTCGACCTTCTCAAATGTTTCAGGTGCACTCTTAACCAGGACTCTACATCTATAAAAAAATTGGGTGCATTGTCTACCTCAACCAGAACTCAACTTACGACTAGCCCTAAAAAACACGCTGGAAACTTTCCCCCAAAATTGTGACAAAAAGCTTCCTACTACTCGGATAGAGGCACACTTTCTTCTTCCCTACATATTTACTTGGTTCCACTCCTCTTCCTCATGGTCCACAAGGTGTGAACCCTTGTTCTGCTATCCTTGTTTGCCGCTAAAGACTCCAAGACCGAATCTGAGTTACTCCTAGGTAATGGCTAATCTGTTCTCATGACGCCTATTTATAGTGATTTGCAGACCTACATTGGGGCCAACTTGTGCAATTGGTAGAATAT
>APFE030285132.1:132358-149377 GCA_000404065.3 Pinus taeda
TCTTAAATCGTGAGGAGTTAGAAGGCGATCAACTATCATTGGAAATGTCTCAAAAAATGCTAGGTGATTATTAACTTTCCTAAATCTCATATCAATAACAACCATTTTCAACAGATGAAATACTAAATCTCACTCAATAAGAAAACACTATATGTACCTAAGCATGTTTCTTTGAAAGGGTTTGTGTTTTACTTAAATGTGATTTAGAATATCTGAATTCTCTATTTATAAAACCCTTTTCCTTCCTTTTTAAGGGGATCAAAGCATGTAAGCCATCCATTCCTAGGTAGCTTTTCATAGCCTTTATCCACTTATAAAAAGCAATTTTAAGGTTTTTTCCATATGAACTATAACTATTATAAATACAATAATAATATTAGGACAACACATTTTAAAATGAGTAAGAAGATGTAAATTTAACTTTTTTGCCACGTGCGTTGAAAATGTAGCCAGTAAAGGTCTTCTGGCTTGTGCTTTAGCCAGTGAAGACCTCGATTTTCCCTTCTCCCAATATGAGTGCGAGCTCATGAGTTATACTTTGGTTAGGATGAGTTATTTATAGTTTACTGGAATAATTATCAAGTTAGCATGCATAGAGTTAGAGCTTTAGTTAAGTGGAGTCTTCATCAGTTGACTACAAATCAAGGTGGCAGTTACAAGTTCAGTTAGAGAGAGTTAGTCTTCAAACTTGATTGAAGGAAGAACAAGTTATTCTCCAATGTTGATTGGAGAGAGAACGAGTTAGGAACTCCAATGTTGATGGGAGAAAGGACGAGAAGAACTCCCAATTAGCCTTCAATTAGAAATCAACCTCTAAAATAGTGATTGGGCATCCTTGCATGTTTGAATTGGGTCTATAAAGAGGAGATCACAAGTGCATTAGAAAATAGGAGATTGATTGTGCACAAGGATTAAGGAGCCTTTAGTGCATAGAGATCAAGTGAAGAAGAGCAGGTTTTGCACAGAAAGTCAAGGAGGCAGTAGAGGAACAATTGCGAGCTAGAGGGCCGAGATCAAGCAATGATTAAGGAAAGTTGAGAACAATTGTATCAATTGAGATTTATTAGAAGAAGCAAAAGGGTTTCTCAGAGACAAAATGCTTTTTAATAGATCCAATTGCTCAAGGACAATCAATAAAATACCACATCAAGGAAACAAGTTTTCCCTATTGGGTTTCCTGATAAAACGAGTGTGTCAATTTATGTGATTGTGTTTTTACCTCTCGATTTCGCTGCTTATGAATTTGTTAAGAAACTCTATATCTTGGTGAAAGTAAAATTGGTTTCAGTTTCTAGTTGCCTTGTTTTTAGTTATTCATTTAAGTAGTTGTAGAGTTTCATGGAAATTTAACATGGTATCAGAGCAGAGACCGGTATAAAGACCAACACTAGATTGACTAGTTAGTGAAACAACATAGATCAAACAACATGCTTGCTCTAGAGTTTGAAGAGTAGTTCTTTGGATAGTAGTATGGTGTTCTTAGGACAAAGGGTAGAATGTAGTTTAGAGGGAGCCTCAAACTTCTACACATAAAAGCATTTGAGGATAATGGGGTGCTTGAGTTTGTGAAGTAGCAAATAGTTCCACCTCAAGATGCTTAAATGTTGATCCAACATAACAAGAATGAAACAAGGCAAGGAGGATCATTTTAGAGGGGGTGATGCAGGAGCATCAGCTCCGAAAAACACATTGTATTTTATCTAAGCTAGGGGGTTTCATGTTTTAAAATTTCATGTAAATATTAATATTATTTTGTGTGATTAATTATATTTTAATTAATCATTTGTGAGAATTTGTAAATATGAGAGAAACTAGTTTCTAGATTATTTAGAATTAATGATGGAGCCTAAGTTAGAATTAGTTTCTAAGTCTTAGGGATAAGAATCTATCTTCTAGGGATGTTCAGAGATTTAGGGGTTTGTTGAGGAATTGAAGGGATAAAGCATTTAACTAGATCATTTTAAAAATTGTATAAATTCAGCAAAGCCTCAAAGGCAATTGGGCAGATAGGGTAGAATAGAAAGGAGAAAAAAGCTTGGGCAGCCAAGGCTTGTAAGCCTTCGGCAATTTAGTAAGGCCATCACTGTCGCACATCCGACAAGACAAAGTTTGTAAGTGCTTTCATTGTTAATGTAAAAAGTGGTTTCAGAATTGTGTAATTTGATTTCTGGAGTGGAATATATCCTCTGCAATTGGGTTTAAATGAAGAATGCCCATTTTATATAATCTGGTAGTGAGATCATTGTTAATGCCATTAAATGAAACAAAATGGGAAATCGATTTAAACAATCGATACTGTAATTGGTTTGTATTTCTGCACCGAATTGAAGGAACTAGTATTGTTAATATCAATATTGTAGTGTTGATGGGAAAGAATTGGGTTTATGAATTTCTAAATCTATTTATGAAGAATCGATGTTATGTTGAAGAATCGATGTTATGTTTAGAGATCTGGTTAAATTTCCAATCGAATGAGGTATTCAATTTGGCAAATGACAAGTTGTGCTGACGCAGAGGTTAAAGTCCGAAACTGACATTTATATGCTTGTATGAGTAGTAGGAGACTGCAGTGAAGGCGTAAAGGTCAATTGTTGAAAAAGGGACAAAATCGATTCATAGTTCACACCACAGACAACGTTTTAAATCTGGGTAAAGAACGAATTGGGTTTAGAAGTATACAACAACGTTTCAGGTAAATAATGAGTTCTGGGACCTGCATTTCTGGGACCTGCATTATAAGTTCACAGTAGCAATGAATGAGAAGGCGGAATGTTTTGTCAAGCGAATTCCAAAGGATGGGCGCTGGGATTGTTAATTTCATTGTGCAAACTGTAGTAAGAGTGTAACCAGTATGAAGGTGAACTTTCAGCGAAATTGGATTGTTTAAAGTGGCAGAATTCATAAATGGAAAGATCCCCATGAAGAGAACATCGACTTTAACTGGAATCGAACAAAATTGGGTGGAATGTTCGATGATGCAGATGAAATATTCTACAGTGTTGAACTGTAGCGTTAAGCAACGATGAAGGAGGTAAACCAATGTGTGGCAAATTGTCATTAAGATTTAATTAGAACCTGTGTATTGTATAATTGCCATAATAAAAGTTGCTGCTGAAGAGTGAAAGTGTTGATCAAAGTTGAGAAAAGAGAGGGCGCTTTATTGATTGTGCATGGTGTTCACAGAGGTAAGTGCATATATTAACATCATGGTCAAATCCATTTTTACAGTAAATGAGATGGGTATTTTGCATCCAAAGACCAAGAATATATGATTTTGTATGAGGCTAACACTATGGATTGCTAATGAGAGTTGATTTGTTAAAATCTTGACATCTGAGTGGTGAAATTCGGCATGAAGTTTTATGGAAAAGCTTTGTTGTCTTGGAATTGGTTTTGATTAGTATGAGATAGTGAGTTATCTTGGGATAAAGATTGTGAGTTATGCTTCCGCATGCAAATGGTGTAGTTGTTGAATTTGTTAGGAATTTGAAACAAGCTTCCGCATATGAATGGAGATTGCCAGAGTATGAAATTCCCAGATTGGAGTGTTAATTGGGGTGACTTAAATGCATTCTTAAATTCATAGTCAAAGAGAAATCCTGGGTATTGCAGGCCTAGTCCTATGTCATTTTGGTATCAGAGCTTGGCTCTGTTGAATTGAAAAATGTTTATTTTCTGAATAAGGGCAAGAAGGCTTGTTGAACTATTTTTGAATATGTGATGAATGATGAAGATCAGAATTTAACTCTGATATGCAGCATATACAATTGCAAGTGGACATAATGCAGGTAAAGGAGATCAGATCCTAATCTGAAAGTCAAGCAACCAGAGTACAACTGGAAGAATGAAGAAGAACAATTAAGTTCTTAGAAGCAGGTAAAGCAAAATTAAGCAGAGATTGCAGAGACAGAAAGAATCCACAGCGTTGTTGGGGAATGGAAATTCACTTGGATAGTGCAGGTATTACGTTTGGTTAATTTTGATTTGAGTTTTACTGACAAAGAAATGGAATGAGGATTGATGGTTGCAGCAATGAAGAAACTCAACGAGGAAGGAATTATTGCTGACAACTGAAGTTTGCCAGATAAAGCTAGAAGATTGGAAGAGAGGATCAGATTCTAAAATCTGATTGACAGTAGTTGAATATCGAGAAATTGTGCAGAGGAAGCATAAAGATTTGCTGAAACAGATTTGCAGGAGTGGTGAGATTCTGAAGGTAATTGAAGTGCAGGTGAATGGAAGGACAAGATCAGACGAGATCTTGGAGGTAAGATGTTATGGTTTTATTTGGATTTGAATATTGTAGTCCTTGCATTGAAGTATATTTGCAACTCCCAAAAGGCAATGTAATTAGAATTGCTAACTGACAAAAAGGAAGCTGGTGAAAGTTTTTAAGTGAAAACAAGATGTGGCAGAACCTTGAGGAACTCCAATAAAGATTGGATAAGGAGGACAATTGTGAACATGCAGATGAGTTGAGGCCTAGGAAGAGCAAAGAGAAGTGCTCGAAGGAGGTTCCAGTGATAGAGAAGCAATTGCTTGCCAAAAGACTGAGTGAGGAGAGCTTGGTGAGGTAAGTGGCGGCAGGACAAGACTTGCTGCTGAAGAGGCTTTAGTACAACTCATAGTAAAGTGAGTGAGGAACTCATAGAGATGGAAAGGATGAAGACTAGTGACAGTCGTAATGAAGGTTCTGAAATAAACCACAGCAGAAGACAAAAGGAGAAGGATGCCAAGGCAATTGGCATACAGAGACAGTTAAGCAAAGAGGAATATGAGAGGGAGAAGGTTGAGATAGTAGTTCATCTTGAGGTGTTAATGGAGATGTTGCAAAGAAATGAGGTAGACCAGAAGCATGGTTATGTCATAAGAAAGAAGCTGAAGTGGCAAAAGCTACAAGAGAAGTGGAATCATCAAGTGAATATGCAGTTGATAAAGGAACTAAGGAAACTTGAACAGGTTATAGACAGAGGATAGAGAAGCTCGAAAGAGTTGAGCTACAGCAAAATGAAGATGCTGAAGAAGATGTTGAAGTTTCGATATGTTACCCAGAGAGTGGACCATTACTTTTTGAAAGTGATGAAGAGCTAGAGGAGTTGAATCATATGAATGATTCGAAGCAGCCTGAGGACTTGATGACTGAAGCATCAAATAAGACCGTAAGGTCTTGTGATTTTAAAACTAATGATTTGTGTGTGATTGCAGGTTTGGAAGAAGATAGGTAGTTTTTTGAAGTTGTGAAAGAGTACCTTCCAGAAGATGAAAGTTTTGAAGCAAAATATGATAAAGACGCTGGGAGAGAACCAGATCACTACAATGGACAAATGTTGGAAGACATCATTGAAATAGCTGATGAGAAGGGGAGACTAGCTGATAGTCTCAAGAGTTCTTTGAGTTTGAATCAGCATACTGATATGCTGACAGAAGAAGAGAAATCAATGCAACATACTGAAGTGTTGCTAAAAGGAAAAGAGGTACATAGGCCTTATTTTTTTTATTATAATGATTTTCTTATGATTGAATATGTTGTTGCAGACGCTGGAACATATTTGGCACAGGTGGATAGCCAAATGGAAGAAGGAGAGGAAGAAGATCTACTGAAGGATGTTAAGGATAGATTGCTGAAGAAGGATGACAAAGCAGTTGTCATAAAAGAAACTGCAGATGATGAGCAAAGGAATGTTGCAGAGGGACAAGAAGTTTGGGAGGCCGCAACATTTATAGTAGCAGCAGCAGAAAATGTGAAAAACAACAGTAAGGGTGAAAAGGAAGCAATCAAAACAAGTGAAGAACAAGCAAGAATGAGAGTTCAACAATCAAGAGATGGAAACAATCAGCAAACAGAGGACATACTGGACAGAGAAATTGAGTTGATAAGGAGGTTAATGATAAAACCATCCCAAAGAAAGACGACAATAAGAAAGAAAAGGAAAGACAACAAGAGGAAGACAGTAGCAGACTTGGAAGGCAGAGCAAGTGGAGCACTACAACACAAAATATGGAAACCTGGAAGACACCAGCAGATAACAACAACAGTAAAGCAATTGACAAGCAAGGAAAATAAAATTTGGGATCCAGGAGGAAATAATTATCCAGACTTATGACCAGGTGGTCATGAATTTTCTTACATGGGGAGTCTGATGTAGGAGCATCAGCTTCGAAAAACACATTGTATTTTATCTAAGCTAGGGGGTTTCATGTTTTAAAATTTCATGTAAATATTAATATTATTTTGTGTGATTAATTATATTTTAATTAATCATTTGTGAGAATTTGTAAATATGAGAGAAATTAGTTTCTAGATTATTTAGAATTAATGATGGAGCCTAAGTTAGAATTAGTTTCTAAGTCTTAGGGATAAGAATCTATCTTCTAGGGATGTTCAGAGATTTAGGGTTTTGTTGAGGAATTGAAGGGGTAAAGCATTTAACTAGATCATTTTAAAAATTGTATAAATTCAGCAAAGCCTCAAAGGCAATTGGGCAGATAGGGTAGGATAGAAAGGAGAAAAAAGCTTGGGCAGCCAAGGCTTGTAAGCCTTTGGCAATTGTAAGGCCATCACTGTCGCACATCCGACAAAGACAAAGTCTGTAAGTGCTTTCATTGTTAATGTAAAAAGTGGTTTCAGAATTGTGTAATTTGATTTCTGGAGTGGAATATATCCTCTGCAATTGGGTTTAAATGAAGAATGCCCATTTTATGTAATTTGGTAGTGAGATCATTGTTAATGCCATTAAATGAAACAAAATGGGAAATCGATTTAAACAATCGATACTGTAATTGGTTTGTATTTCTGCACCGAATTGAAGGAACTAGTATTGTTAATGTCAATATTGTAGTGTTGATGGGAAAGAATTGGGTTTATGAATTTCTGAATCTATTTCTGAAGAATCAATGTTATGTTGAAGAATTGATGTTATGTTTAGAGATCTGGTTAAATTTCCAATCGAATGAGGTATTCAATTTGGCAAATGACAAGTTGTGCTGACGCAGAGGTTAAAGTCCGGAATTGACATTTATATGCTTGTATGAGTAGTAGGAGACTACAGTGAATGCGTAAAGGTCAATTGTTGAAAAAGGGACAAAATTGATTCATAGTTCACACCACAGACAACGTTTTAAATCAGGGTAAAGAACGAATTGGGTTTAGAAGTATACAACAACGTTTCAGGTAAATAATGAGTTCTAGGACCTGCGTTATAAGTTCACAGTAGCAATGAATGAGAAGGCGGAATGTTTTGTCAAGCGAATTCCAAAGGATGGGCGCTGGGATTGTTAATTTCATTGTGCAAACTGTAGTAAGAGTGTAACCAGTATGAAGGTGAACTTTCAGCGAAATTGGATTGTTTAAAGTGGCAGAATTCACAAATGGAAAGATCCCCATGAAGAGAACATCGACTTTAATTGGAATCGAACAAAATTGGGTGGAATGTTCGATGATGCAGATGAAATATTCTACAGTGTTGAACTGTAGCGTTAAGCAACGATGAAGGAGGTAAACCAATGTGTGGCAAATTGTCATTAAGATTTAATCAGAACCTGTGTATTGTATAATTGCCATAATAAAAGTTGCTGCTGAAGAGTGAAAGTGTTGATCAAAGCTGAGAAAAGAGAGGGCGCTTTATTGATTGTGCATGGTGTTCACAGAGGTAAGTGCATATATTAACATCATGGCCAGATCCATTTTTACAGTAAATGAGAT
Organism: Pinus taeda; assembly: GCA_000404065.3. Taxonomy (NCBI): domain Eukaryota; kingdom Viridiplantae; phylum Streptophyta; class Pinopsida; order Pinales; family Pinaceae; genus Pinus; species Pinus taeda. Next base: position 140,061 of record APFE030285132.1, read on the forward strand.
GGGCATTTTGCATCCAAAGACTGGGAATATATGATTTTGTATGAGGCTAACACTATGGATTGCTAATGAGAGTCGATTTGTTTAAATCTTGACATCTGAGTGGTGAACTTCGGCATGAAGTTTATGGAAAAGCTTTGTTGTCTTGGAATTGGTTTTGATTAGTATGAGATAGTGAGTTATCTTGGGATAAAGATTGTGAGTTATGCTTCCGCATGCAAATGGTGTAGTTGTTGAATTTGTCAGGAATTTGAAACAAGCTTCCGCATATGAATGGAGATTGTTAGAGTATGAAATTGCCCAGATTGGAGTGTTAATTGGGGTGACTTAAATGCGTTCTTAAATTCATAGTCAAAGAGAAATCCTGGGTATTGCAGGCCTAGTCCTGCGTCAGGGGGTCAGAGATCATATTATCCCTCATCTCCATGAGTAGAAGACAACACATGAGATGTTTAAGGCCATCTTAGATATATATCAAGGTTCTAGTGATTCCAAGAAGATCAATCTTAATTAAAAGCTAAGAAATTTCCAGATGAGAAAAGATGAGCCCATCATTACATATCTTTTCAAGTTCACCAAGGTTTGGGGTGAGCTAGCTGGCGTGGGCGAGATCGTAGCAGGTAAATACCTTGTGAGTATTGTGCTATTGGGACTTCATGAGCCGTGGGAGAATTTCTAGGATGTGGCAGAGAAATCCTACCAGGATGGGAGAGGCTGTGGAGTGACTATGTCCAAGAAGATATCCGTAGAGGGATGAGAGCTAGGAGATTAGCTACGACAAAGGACGACGAGAAATTTGCCCTAACGAGAAAAGGTAGCAAAGCCAAGGGCAAGAAGGGCTAAGGAGTGGTTGAGTCCAGTGAGAAGGGTGAGAAGAAGAAGAAGGATATGAGAAAGATAAAGTGCTTCCATTGCCATGAGTATGAGCAATATGCCACTTAGTGTCCTAACATGAAGGAGTCCAGTGAGGATCATGTCACTGCATCAATTGAGGTAGATGTGTTTTTTGCTCAGTTTGAGAAAAAATTCTCATTGATAGCTTGCATGGCAAGCTCAATAGACAACAAGGTATGATATATTGATTCAGGAGCATCCTTCCACATGAATGGGAACAAGGAGTATTTCAACCACATGAAGGAGAAGGACATGTGATTTTAGATTGAGCTAGGAGGTGATGTCAAGTACTCAACTAGGAGAGTTAATATTGTTAGTTTTGAGAGGGAGTTAGGTAGCTCTCTCCATCCCAGAGATGTCCTGTATGTTCCAAGCCTGAAGCAGAACCTTGTTTCAGTAGATACCCTTGAGGACAAGGGTTATGGTGTCATCTTTAGCAGAGGTACGACTTACCTCAAGCACTTAGCTTCTTGATGTAAGAAGCATGTATCTGTACGGAAGAAGAATATGTACCTACTACAGGTTGAGACAAGCATAATATTGAGCAGCAAGGTAGGAAGTGCATAGAGTAGAGACATGAGGGTGGAGGAGAGCGGAGCTTTGAGGGAGTCCTTAGAGCAAGAGCAAGATAGAGCTCACAAGAAGAAGCCTCAACCAATATCAGAGTTCGAGGCTCGGCTAGTTGGCAAGTGGGCCGACCAACAAGATGATGAGGAAAAGAGACTAGGGAAAGTGGAGGCAACCACTCAGTCAATGACTCCCTATACAAGGATATTTCGAGCCAGGTGGGAAGACGAGTTGTTTAGGAGAGATTAGTGGAGAATTGGACCTCCTAGTACCACATTCAGGCAGAGTAAGCAACCATAAAGATACACGAGGTACATGGCACTTATCACTGTGGTGATAGACTCATATCATAGGAGCATGGTTGGAAGGAACAAGTCTTTAGGTCATATTCCACAGTGAGAAGCAAGGAAGTCTTCTAGTTCAGAGGGAGCAACTACAATAATGGATGACATGGTGGTGTTGGAGACAAATCTAGGTGGAGGATGTGCTTCCAATAGTACCTTCCTCGCTAAGAGGGAGTGTTGAAAATGTAGCGAGTAAAGGTATTCTAGTTTGTGCCTTAGCCAATGAATATGTTGATTTTTCCTTCTACAAGTATGAGTGTAGCTCATGAGTTAGACTTCGGTTAGGATGAGTTATTTCCAATTTACTGGGATAACCATCAAGTTAGCATGTGCAGAGTTGGAGCTTTAGTTAAGTGGAGTCTTCCTCAGTTTGACTACATAACAAGGTGGCAGTTACAAGTTCAGTTAGAGTGAGTTAGTCTTTAGCCTTGATTGAAGAAAGAACGAGTTAGTCTCCAAAGAAAACCTACCAGAATGGGAGAGGCTATGGAAGTGACTATGTCCAAGAAGAAATCCATAGAGGGACGAGAGCTAGGAGATCAACTACGACAAAGGAAGAGGGGAACTTTGCCTTGACATGCAAAGGTAGCAAAGCCAAGGGCAATATGGGCTAAGGAGTGGCTAAGTCCAATCATAAGGGACTGCTACCTATCGTGAGGAGTTAGAAGGCGTGCCACCTATCACTGGAAAGGTCTCGAAAAATGCTAGGTGATTATTAACTTTCCTAAATCTCACATCAATAACAACCATTTTCAACAGATGAAAAACTAAATCTCACTCGGTAGAAAAACACTATACGTACCTAAGCATGTTTCTTTGAAAGGGTATGTCTTTTACTTAAATCTGATTAACTAAACATGCTTAGAAGATTTGAATTCCCTATGTATAAAACCCTTTTTCTTCCTTTTCAAGGGGATCAAAGCATGTAAGCCATCAATTTCTAGGTAGCTTTTCATAACCTCTATCTACTTCCTTATATAAAGCAATTTAATTTATTTTATTTTATTATAATTATTATTTATATTTTTTAATTTTTTAATTTTATTATTTTTTTAATTTTTTTTTTTTTTTCTTCCATGTGAACTATAACAATTATAAATACAATAATAATATTAGGACAACATGTTTTTATAGTTGGAAGATGTAAATTTAAATATTTTTTCCATGCTTTGAAAATGTAGCGAGTAAAGGTCTTCTGGCTTGTGCCTTAGCTAGTGAAGACCTCAATTTTTCCTCCCAGTATGAGTGTGAGCTCATGAGTTAGACTTTTGTTACGATGGGTTATTTAAAGTTTACTGGAACAATTGTTAAGTTAGCATGCGTAGATTCAGAGCTTTAGTTAAGTGGAGTCTTCATTAGTTTGACTACAGATCGAGGTGGAAGTTACAAGTTTAGTTAGAGCGAGTTAGTCTTCAACCTTCACTGAAGGGAGAATGAGTTAGTCTCCAATGTTGATTGGAGAGAGAACTAGTTAGGAACTCCAACATTGATTAGAGAAAGGACGAGAAGAACTCCCAGTTAGCCTTCAATCAGAACTTAACTTCTAAAATAGTGATTAGGCCTCCTTGCATGTTCGAATTGGGTCTATAAAGAAGAGATCACAAGTGCACTGAAAAATATGAGATTGATTGTGTGCAATGATTAAAGAGCCTCTAGTGTGCAAAGATCAAGTGAAGAAGCGCAGGTTTTGCAGAGAAGGTCAAGGAGGTAGCAGAGGAACAACTGTGAGCTAGAGGGCCGAGATCAAGCAGTGATCAAGGCAAGCTAAGAACAATTGTATCAACTAATATTTACGAGAAGAAGCATAACGATTTCTCAGAGACAAATTTCTTTGTAATAAATCAAATTTCTCAAAGACAATCAATAAAATACCACATTAAGGAAACAAGTTTTCCCTATTGGTTTTTTTTGAGAAAACAAGTGTGTCAGTTTATGTCATTGTGTTTTTATCTCTCAATTTCATTGCTTAAGAATTTGTTAAGAAACTCTATATCTTGGTGAAAGTAAATTTGATTTCAGTTTCTAATTGCATTGTTTTCAATTATTCATTTAGGTAGTTGCATAGTTTCATGGAAATTTAACATGGTATCAGAGCAAATACCAGTATAAAGACCAATACTAGATTGACCAGTTAGTGAAACAACATAGATCAAGCAGAAGGCTTCCGTTAGAGTTTGAAGAGCAGTTCTTTGGATAGTAGTATGGTGTTCTTAGGACTAGGGGAAGATCACAGTTTAGAGGGAGCCTCGAACTATTGTGCATGGAAGGAGCGAATCTCAGTAGTGTTGGTGGATAATGGGGTGCTCGAGTTTGTGAAGCAGCAAATAGTGCCACCTCAAGATGCCCAATAGTTGATCCAACATAACACGAATGAAACCAAGGCCAAGAGGATAATTCTAGAGGGGGTCAGAGATCATATTATCCCTCATCTCCATGAGAAGAAGACAACGCATGAGATGTTTAAATCCATCTTAGATCTATATCAGGGTTCCAATGATTCCAAGAAGCTCGCTCTCAAGGACAAGCTAAGAGACATCCATATGAGCAAAGACGAGCCCATTATTACATATATTTTCAAGTCTACCAAGGTTTAGGATGTGCTAGTTGGTGTGGGAGATATTGTAGCATATAAATACCTTGTGAGCATTGCGTTACTGGGACTTCATAAGTCGTGGGAGAATTTCCAGGATGCAGTTAGTGGCAGAGAAAAACTACTAGGATCAGAGAGGCTATGGAGTGACTATATCCAAGAATAAATCCACAGAGGGATGAAATCTAGGAGATCAACTAGGACAGAGGACGAGGATAACTTTGCCATGACAGGAAAAGGTAGTAAAGCCAAGGGTAAGATGGGTCAGGGAGTGGTCAAGTCCAGTTAGAAGGGCAAGAAGAAGAAGAAGGATCTGAGCAAGATCAAGTGCTTCCATTTCCATGAGTACAAACAATATGCCACTTAGTGTCTTATCAAGGAGTTTAGTAAGAATCATGTCGCTGCATCATCTGAGGTAGATGCATTTTTTGCTCAGTTTGAGAAAAAATTCTCAATGATAGCTTGCATGGTAAAATCAACAGTCAACAAGGTATAATATATTGATTCAGGAGCATCCTTCCACGTGCCTAGGAACAAGGAGTATTTCAACCACATGAAGGAGAAGGACATGCAATTCTAGATTGAGCTAGGAGATGTTGGCAAGTACTCAAGTAGGAGAGTTAATGTTGTTAGTTTTAGAGGGAGTTAGGTAGCTCTCTCCATCTCGGAGATGTCCTCTATGTTCTAGGCCTGAAGCAAAACCTTGTTTCAATAGCTACCCTTGAGAACAAGGGTTACGATGTCGTCTTTAGCAAAGGTAAGGCTTACCTCAAGCACTTGGCTTCCAAATGTAAAAAGCATATATCTGTAGGGAAGAAGAATATGTACCTACTACAGGTTGAGATAGGCGCAATCTTGAGTAGCAAGGTAGGAAATGCACATAGTAGAGACATGAGGGTGGAGCACAAAGCTCTCAGGGAGTCCTTAGAGCAAGAGAAAGATAGAGCTCCCAATAAGGAGCCTCAACCAATATCAAAGTTTGAGTCTCAGCTAGTTGGCGAGTGGGCCAACCAACATGATGATGAGGAAAAAAGGCTAGGGCAAGTGGATGCAACCACTTAATCAGTGACTCCCAGTACAAGGAGATTTCAAGCCAAGTGGGAAGACGAGTTGTTTAGGGGAGATCAGGGGAGAATTGGACCTCCTAGTACCACATTCAGGAAGAGTAAGCAACCACAAAGATACACGAAGTACATGGAACTTATCACTGTGGGTGATAGACTCATATCATAGGAGCATGGTTGGAAGGAATAAGTCTTCAGATCATATTCCACAGTAAGAAGCAAGGAAGTCTTCTAGTTCAGAGGGAGCATCTACAACAACAGATAACGTGGTGGTGTTGGAGACAGATCCAGGTGGAGGATGTTCTTCCAAAAGTACCTTCCTCGCTAAGAGGGAGTGTTGAAAATGCACCGAGTAAAGGTCTTATGGCTTGTGCCTTAGCTAGTGAAGACCTCAATTTGTCCTTCTCCAAGTATGAATGTAAGCTCATGAGTTAGACTTCGGTTAAGATAAGTTATTTCCAATTTATTAGAATAATCATTAAGTTAGCATGTGCAGAGTTGGAGCTTTAGTTAAGTGGAGCCTTCATTAGTTTGACTAAAGAACAAGGTGGAAGTTACAAGTTCAGTTAGAGCGAGTTAGTCTTTAGTCTTGATTGAAGGAAGAACGAGTTAGTTTCCTGTGTTGATTTGTGAGATAACGGGTTAGGAACTCTAGTGTTGATATGAGAAAGGATGAGAAGAACTCCCAGTTAGCCTTAAATCAGAACTCGATTTCTAAAATAGAACCGACCCTCCTTGCATGTTTGAATCACGTCTATAAAGAGGAGGACAAAGGTACAAGAAATGAGAAGTTTTGTACATAAGGTTTGTAAGAAAGTACAATTCACGAGTTTGTGAATCTTTGATTTTGGAGAGCGCAAAACTTGTGCCCTGAGAAATAGGAGATCACAAGTGCGCTAGGAAATAGGAGATTGATTGTGTGCAAGGATTAAGGAGCCTCTAGTGCACAAAGATTAGGTGAAGAAGAGCAAGTTTTGCAGAGCAAGTCAAGGAGGTAGTAGATGAACAATTGCGAGCTAGAGGGACGAGATGAAGCAGTGATCAAGGCAAGTTGAGAATAATTGTATCCACTGAGATTTATGAGAAAAAACATAACACTTTCTTAGAGACAGACTTCTTTGTAATATATCCAATTCCTAAAGGAAAATAAAAAAATACCACATCAAGGAAACAATTTTTTCTTATTGGGTTTCCTAAGAAAACAAGTGTGTCAATTTGTGTGATTGCATTTTTATCTCTCGATTGTTTTCCGCTGCTTATGAATTTGTTAAGAAATCTATATCTTGGTGAAAGTAAATGTAGTTTTAGATTTTAGTTATTCATCTACATAGTTGTAGAGTTTCACGGAAATTTAACAATAAACTACAATTATTATAAATATACTATTATTATTAAGAAAACACGTTTTTATAATCCTTAAGAGTTGTCAACGATAAGCTATTGAGAGAATAAATACTTGATATTAAATATTTTTTTTGAAATTATATAACATTATCCATTTTGTGATAGTTTATTGTATAATTTTGTAGAACCACGTCTTATATTTGCATGGTGACATCACAAAATTAACCATTTTTTCATAGTTTATTGTATAATTTTGTAGAACTTTGTCCTATATTTTCATGGTAACATAACAAGGGGAGTTGATGATTGATATTGTTATTTTCAAAACTTACATTTGAATTTTCAGTACTTGACATCTACGATACAACTTTGAAGGTGTATAGGAGGGTCTACCTAATGTCGCCACAATAACTCTACTCACTTTATAATTTTCAAAAGAGATCAAGGTGGGGTATCCTTGCATTTAACTTTTAGATTACAGATGAAGCTCAACATACACATGTATTCAATAAAAGCCCATGGATGAATAACCAAACGAAAGGAAATGGTGATGGCTAGCTCAACTAAGATTGGTGCCTATCAATTTTGGTAAGTGTAAACACCTCACCTTACCCTTAGTGAAGTGTTCACTTGCTAACCCAAATTCCTAGATGCGGTTAGAGAAATGGGATAGTTTTTTTTTTTTACTTTCTTTCGAGTTTCCAAAACTCAGATTGGATGTCACCATTGCACTTGTCTTGGTGAGACGTTCCAGTGGTATACAATTTTTCCTAAGTTGGACTCATGGGTAGCAAATTAAACTCTCTCAAAATTTGACTAGTTTTTAATGTGTCATCACTCTACTTTGCCATGTCATACCCATGTTGTCCCCACATGGCATGATACCACTCTGTTGAAAATAATACTGAGAGGGGGGGTGAATCAGTATTATCTAGTTCTTTTACCAAATCTTCGTTATTTACACTTTGAATTATTTTTGCATGTCAGTACCATAAAATAATGAGCATGAACAAGAAAAATAGACAATCACATCAAAGAACACCAGATATAAGGTGGAAACCCAATGTGGGTGAAAAACCACCTGCTGCAATATGTCTCTATCTTCTTTCAAATTAGAAACTCCTTTTACAATGGTCTTGTACTGGTGCAGTCCCTTTACCAGTACGCAGGCTGCAACCTGCAGAGAGCTACAACTCTCTCGTTTCCAGTCTCTCCTGGAAGGGAGCTACAACCCCCTACTTCTTTTTCTTTCAAGGACCACTTTTCATAAATTTTCAAACTGGATCCATAAACATCAAATGATCATCAAGTACATGTAGATTTCACAGTCAACAGCAGTAACCAGATCAACGACACAGAACTAAACCCAGAACACCTTATCAAGAGAAAAATTCAGTCAACAGATAGTCATGAGACAGATACGTAGCTTTCCTTTCTTTGGCCTGCGTCGCTACACACTTCACCCTCTGCTTCTCTGTGTATACCTGCAGAGTTCCTTCTGCTGCACTGCGTGACCATGCACTGCTTCTTCCACTGCTCTGCGTACAGTACGCACCCAAAAGGACTATCGCGCCACGTACTGCCACAGTAGGCACGCACCCAAAAGGACTATTGCGTCGCGTACGTTTACTGTGCGTATGCACCTGAACCACTGCTGCTCTGCGTATCCACGCAGTTCGCCTGTTTCTGCTCTGCGTACCCACGCAGTCACCCTTCTTCTGCTCTGCGTACCCACGCAGATCGCCTTCTTCTGCTCTGCGTACCCACGCAGAGGCACCGTTAAACACCTGCGTACATCAGATTAGGGCCGCATTTGCAGATCACCAGTGTGCTACAGTTAGACGAATGCCCAGATCTGATCAAGCGCTCGAGAGATCACCCTTCACAGATTCGCTTTCCACTTCACTTTCATATAGATCAAGCTTTTTGAAACAATAACCCAAATATTTCAGATCTTAAGGTATTCAACCCAAAAGCATACTCAAGCCAAATGATCTCCTTTGCTTTATATAGGCAAGTTCTTCCTCAAATCATGGATCAATACCACGGGCCAAAACCATGAAAACACAATACCGTCGGCTAAATACCAAGGGTTAAACATAAGAAACCCCACGTGTGCGCGCTTTACTGCCTAGAAGTGTGTGCACTAGGGTACGGACCTCATGAATGGGTAACCTGCGTGTCTGGACGCGGTCCCTGCACGTCATACCTGCGGGTACGCATCTTCTGAACTGTTCTCCTACGTACTCCTTAATTCTCATCATATTGAGAGCCATGCCATGGGTGTTGCCCATCAAGTACAACATCTGTAACAAATAACCATACCAGAAACATAATGCCAACAATCTCCCCCTTTGGACTTGATGGCAACCTCAAAAACTTCAGCGACATTCTCCCCCTTTGACATCAAGGGCAAAGGGTTATGCTCCCCCTAAGAACATGCTCCGCCTGAATATGAACCAGATCTGCAAAGAAGAACCATAAACCACCAGACACCATTAATGACCAAGAAAGAGA
>APFE030285132.1:157373-246709 GCA_000404065.3 Pinus taeda
TACGCACCTCATGAATGGGTAACCTGCGTGTCTAGACGCGGTCCCTGCACGACATACCTGCGGGTACGCATCTTCTGAACTGTTCTCCTGCGTACTTCTTAATTCTCATCATATTGAGAGCCATGCCATGGGTGTTGCCATCAAGTACAACATCTGTAACATATAACCATACCAGAAACATAATGCCAACACACTCTGCCATGTCACATGGCAAGGTTCACCTAATGCCACACCCTCATATTACCCTTCCACCGCATGGCCATGGTTATATATATATTGTATATACCTTACTTGTTTCATTTCACATACAACCCATTATATTACAATGCATATAAACCATGGCATGCACCCATCGATAATTATACATGCATATGTATGCTCTTGTACACACTGTTGCGACCCTGCCTGCCATCCGTTGATTCACAATTAATATGTCGATCAATGATCTACATTCAACATCCACAACGTGGTTATTAACCACTCCACCACATGCTCGAGATTTTGCTCAATGTTCCAACCATTGATCTAACGACCTAAGGCAATTTTGGTGATCCAACGATATGTGGGACGTTGACTTCCCTGTGTTGACATCATAGCGGGAGAGCCCCCGCTGAGACCTTTTCCATCCATTCCTCCACGCCCATCCAACGGTCGCCAATGCGGTGATACCTTCCCCCTCCCCTGTTGACATCACAGGGGGGAAGGCCCCGCGCTGCGCTTAGCCCAGTGATACCTTCCCCCCTCCCTTGATGACATCACAGGGGGTAAGGCTCTGCGCTGCCCTCAACCATTGATCTCGACAAGCAATCCCTGCGGTCTTTTGGGTAAGGCCTCCTTCTATGGTTACAACGTGAAGTCATATGGCTTTACGTTATGGCACATCAAGGCTTAAGCCGATGACTTTGCCCGATTGGCTATGGTGCATTATATTATGACGAGGAAGACAAAATATCTGCCCTCAGTTATGGGGTAAGGCCATGTGGCTCAAGATTTGGCCCTCATGATTACTGGTCCCCTTTGAGGCGATCACGTTGAATGAGCCCACCCCCAACATCGACCACAATTATACACATGACTATATGGGGTAAGGGCTTGGCCACTAGGGCCTAAAGCCTTCATGCGACATAACAACTCCCAACATTGCTTCTCAGCGCCCGGACAAATACGATACAGCACGAGCGCACACACACACACACACATATAATTTACGTTTTAAATAAAACGACACCCATACCTATAGTGGTTCACCTATGCGTGGATCAAATCCTCTCCGTGAGACCTATGGTTAATAAACCATTACATGATTGATTCAATTTTATATACATCACCTTTACGCTCTTATCATAGCGGGTGACTACAAGGCTTGGGCATTAAACCTAGAACTTCGATGTTGACTCAACACCGTATGTATGTATATAGATATATCTTTATATGCTTATATATAATTAGTTATTTCCCTATTGATTGATATTTTCTCTTTGGCATATGGCGCATGGTTCAAAACTCCCACACCTTGTTACCTTCAACGACCGGTTTAACAACTATCGTGCTGTGATGCATTTATTTTTGTGAGGTCTGTATGCCTTATTGTATCAATTGTGCTAACAAATTTTCCAGTATCATGAGGATGATACCAGATTTCTGTATAGGTCTACTGTGGCACTAAATCTTCATGATTTCAGTTCAAAGTTAAGTTCACATTTGTTTAATGGACAAGAATGGTTATTTCTTCACTCGGTGTTTACTCACACCAACACAATATCATTTAGCCACGACATACAACACTCATATAAATGTTGTGATGTGAATTTACATATACCCTTCTTGTAGGGGGAACATTTTTGCAAATGCCACGACAACATGCAACCATTCATCATAATCTCAATACCACCCTTAAACACAGGGAATCAACCATATTTCATGCAAACAGTCCAAATCAACCTAATAATATTGCTCTAATTTTTCATGGTAGAAGTTACACATGAAGATACTTCTCTTGGATTTAAATTCGGATATGGGCAAATGAGTTAGGGACAATAACTCTCCACCCAACCGTAGACGAGCTGAAACTAGATCTCACTTGTAGCTTTCACCCCCAAGCTAGATTTTAGACATTGAGATGATTTGCTCTAGGGATTAAATACTAACTATTGGTTAAAACAAGGACTCCAAAGGTCCTACCACCTCCACCCACCAACTAAATAGTAGTGAATCAAACACCATTAGAGAAATTTTGAGGTAAAAAATGGGCTTAAAAACAAAAATGTAAACCAAAATTGATTTTATAAGAACCAATAGGATTCAAGGTGATAATGTCAACCATGGGGGATGATTCACCATTTTTGGAGAAAACTCTGCAACATGGGCACTCCTTAGATGAGGAATTAAATTATGCATCCAACAAGTGTTCCCACTCGAAATTTGAGTAAATAGGTGGGGAGATAAGTTGAACATACTTTCGATGGACCATTCTAGACGAAAAATGACAAATACATGAAAAACGTGATTGTAATATTTGATGAGGTATTCCAATCTTATTGTATTATTTCTACTATTATTTTTTAATATTTCTTAGGATGTCCATTTTAGACCTCAAAATTTCTCCAATGACAGGGAATCTAGAGGCATGCTGCCTCTGCCCTATAGCAGTTCAACAATCAATAAACTCTATGGGATCCAGAGGCTTCACCTCCGCTTTGAAACCATATAACAAAGTGGTTCCACCCACTGAAGGGAATCCATAATGCACTGCCAAAACTAGATGAAACAAGCAAGGAGGAATTCAAAACTTACCCTTCATAAATCTAAGCACTAAATCTCAACCCAATATTGTCAGGGGAGTCTGGAGAAGACCATCTCCATCCTCTGACTCTAGGGCATCTAGAGATTTATCCTCACTTGAAGAGAATTCTTATGTGCTCCTATTGCTCAACCAAAATGTGTAGGTGTCTTCTATGAGCGCTATAGAAGTCTAAAATCTCTCTACGCTACTGTAGATGTCTTCAAATGGTTCCATGCCAGACTATGCATAGGTTTCTCCTTTTTTCTTTCCCTTGTTTTGTGTTGTTTCCTTTGCCACTCAAAAGAAGGTGTTGTTTCATGCCAAGATTTCTCACGGGGTTCTATTATGTTGTTCACGTGTTCACAGTGATCTCCTGAGCGTGCTCTTTTTTTTTTTGTTCTGCTCTCTTCATCGTCTGTGTGCTTACTGTTCTAACTATGGATGTGTGCTCCCTATTCTGAGTGAGATTGTATGTTTTCTGCTCTATCCATTGTGTCCCTTCCTTTTCTTTTCTTCCACGCTTCCCTATGTAGTCATTGACCTCCTTGTTTTCTCTCAGCGTCCTATGCTATCCCCTTACCTTCTTTAATTCCCTGTCCTCTTTTCTTGTCATTTCTCCCAAGAAAGGATGGTACTCATCCTTCTTGTGCAGTCCCATAAATTTCGAGCACCAGTCCATTAAAATCACAACTAGTCTTCAATGGCTATCCAAAACAATCCAACTTTTCTGCAACAAGTGAACTGAGCATCTCGAGCAAGTCACCATTCTCAGTCTTTGGAATCCATGTCTCTTACTCAACCCATTTCTATTTTTTATTTTTTAAATCAAAATACATGAAATGTTTACATATCATTGATAAGAAAAATATAACTGGGGCTATCACAAATCCCTCCCTGTTAGGGGGTCACTGTCCTCAATGCTCTTTGTCTATACACAACACAACAGACATGCTGAAAAAAAACATACTGCTTCATGGAGCTTTATACATATTGCTATATACAATATTTACAATTATATGTATAGATTTTCTTCAACTAGCGAACAAAAATGGATATGATGCTCGCATAGTATCAACCATTTCCCAAGTGGCTTCCTCAGGCCCAAAGTACCTCCATTGCACTTTGAATTGCTCTATTGCTCTATTCTAGAGCGTGAGGCTCCACCGATCTAGAATGCATGTGGCTCTGGATGGAACTCTCCCTCTTGTTCCCACCTATAGCACAAACCTATCAATCACATGATTAGAATCATGTACATATATTTTAAGCAAAGAAACATGGAAAACATCATGGAATTTTACTAATGGAGGTAAGGCCATCCTATAGCCACCGACCCAATTCTTTCAATTATCTCAAAAGGCCCACAAGTGAACTGGTGGCATATGACCCAATCTTCAAAGAACTTTTCTTGGGTCTAACTCGCAAGTAAACATGTTCCCCAACTTGGAACTCTTTATGCACCCTATGTTGATCTGCATAGATTTTTTGCTTGTCTTATGCCATTTCTAAATTTTGCTTGATGATCTGCATTTGTTGCTCCATCTCTTTTAACATATCAGGCCCAATAAGGACCCCGTTCACTGGATCACTCCAATGGATAGGAGTATTACAACTCCTTCCATAAAGTTCCTCGAATGGGCTCATCTTTAGAGATTCCAGCTACCCATTGTTGTATGCAAACTCTACAAGTGGAAGATACTCTTCCCACTTCCTTCGTTGGTGCATTACATACATCCTCAACATATATTCAAGGATTATGTTTTCTCTCTATGCTTTCCTATCCGTATGTGGATGATAAGATGTATTGAAGGCCAACTTTGTCCCAAAGCCTGCAAATAGACCTTCCAAAATCTTGAAGTGAGCTTAGCATCCCTATTGAGATTATTTTCTTTGGAACTCCATGCTCTCACAATCTCCTTTATGAAAATTTGAGCCACCTCACTAGCTAAATTAGTGGACTTGACTGCTACAAAATGAGCCACCTTGTTCAATTTGTCAATGACCACCATAATTGCATCGTGTTTCCTGGAGGTTCTTGGAAAACTTGTAATTAAACCCCACATAAATTACTTCTCACTTCCATTCCGGAATGGGAATGGTTTGTAATAAACCTACTGGATGTCTACATTCGACCTTCACTTGCTGGCACTCCAAGAATTTTGCAACATAATCAACTACTTTCCTTTTCATATTAGGCCAATAATAATTTTTTTGATGGCAATCATAGTCTTCTCGTATCCCGGGTGACCGAAATATGGATTAATATGGAACTCTCTCTCAATATGAGCCTCTTCATTTCCTCATTGTTTGGCACATAGATTCTATTATTGAATCTAACCAAACCATCATCTGTGAGATGATATTCCTCATCTTTTCCATCCTCACTACCTTGTTGTATCCTTTCCTTTATTTGATGATACTTCTTTTCATGTTGCCTTGCATGGTTCATCTGCTCTACTAGGTCCACTCCATAATAACTTATGGCTGCTAGGTGATTCAATTGAATCCTTTCATTGAGTGCATCAACAACTCTATTTTCTTTTCCCTTGATATATTTGATTTCAAAGTCAAACTTGATAAGTATGGGCAACCATCTAACATGCTTGTGTTCAACTTAGGCTGATTAAACAAGTATTTTAGTCCGCTATGATCTATCATGAGTGTGAACCTTCTACCGAAGAGGTAATGCCTCCACATTTTTAGTGCATGAAAAACAACAACTCCGAATCACAAGTTACATAGTTTGCCTCATGTTCATTTATCTTTCGTGACTCACAACAAACTTCCTAGCCTTCCTGCATCAAGACAGGAAACTTTTTAAGGATAATAGATTTATTTTAAAGTATAGAAACCTTGGTGAATCTTGCTAGTCACTAACATGCAAAGTATAAAATGTTTGAATATACTTTTGTAAAAATATTCAAATTTATAATGATGTTATATAGTGTATGTAAAATTTTCCCAATTTTTAAGGTAAAATAATTTTATACTATAAAATTTGGGCATATCATTTTTAGAAAAAAAATGGAAATTGACGAACTTTTTTTTTGAAAAACCATGGAAAATCAGCCCACTTGCAAATATTAGCCCCTAAATTTTTCCTACAAGACTCCACTGAGCCCCTCCTTGCAGACATCTGTACAAACCACAAAATATTTGTCTAGATCTGCAATCCTCGACACTGGTGCATTAGTGAGCAACTGCTTCAATTGTTCAATTCTTGCTACACATTCAACTTTCCACTCGAACTTCTTTCCTTTCCTCTGCAAGGATGTGATAGGGTGACCTATCTTTGAGAAGTTTCAAATGAACCTCCTGTAGTAGCCTGCCAACCCCATGAATGATCTGATCTCATTAACGTTCCTTGGTGTTGGACACTCCATTATGGCCTTAATATTTTCCGGATCAACTGATGTTGCCTCCTTAGAGACAACATGTTCCAAATAATGTATCTGTAATTGGAAGAAATCAAACTTGCCGAGATTTTCATAAAGGTTATGTTCCCTGAGCAACTGTAACACTGCAGCTAGGTGCTCCTCATGCTCTTCTTCAGTCCTCGAATATACCAAGATGTCATCAACAAAGATAATTAGAAAAATTTCCAAGTAATGATGAAACACATTTTTCATTAAACACATGAAAGTGGCAGGGGAATTAGTAAGCCCAAAGGGTACCACTACGAACTCATAATTCCTGTACCTTGTCCTGAATGTAGTCTTATGGATATCTTCCTCCTTGTTGCACACTTGATGATACCCTGACCTCAAATCAATCTTAGAGAAAATTGCTGCTCTTCTCAATTGGTTAAATAAATCATCAATCCGTGGCAACAAATAGCTGTTCTTTATGGTCACTTTATTTAATTGCCTGTAGTCAATGAAAAATCTAAGTGTACCATCCTTTTTCTTCATGAATAGGACTGGTGCTCCCCATGGAGACATACTTGGCCTTATGTAGCCCTTATGAAGCGTATCCTTGAGCTGCATCTTCAACTCAACTAACTCTAGAGTGCTCATTCTGTATGGTGCTTTGATGTTGGAGCTACTGATGGTATCAACTCAATAAAAAAGTCAACCTCTCTGTGAGGAGGTAATCTAGGATCATCTGCTGAAAACACATCCTTGAACTACTACAACACAGGATATCTCTTCAGTATCTCACTCTCCTCTTCCTTAGTGTTTCTATTTGTTTTTTCATCACTATAAATTTGCACAACAAATAAATGACAACCTTTCCTGCTACTGCGTTGGGCCTGCATAGTTGTGATCAACCTCACTGAGGTAGGCTTTCACTTGCCCTTCATTATTCTTCTCTCTCCAACTTCATCTAAGCACTCGATTGCCTTTTCATAACAATCAACTTTGGTATGGTGATTGTACAACCAATCCATTCCCAACAACATGATGTACGCACCCAATGGAAACAAATTTAAATGCGCTGTGGTTGGCATACTGTTGAGCTCAAACATACATGATTTCGTCCATTGGCTTACTCTTCTCTTTGTCCCTATTGTCAATTTAACCAACCATGGTTCTACATGCGCTTCCTTAGCCAACTGACATTTTTCTACGAGCTTTGGACTAACATAACTGTAGTTAGAACTAGGATCAATCAAAACATAAATAACTTGATTACACCTCTAACCTTCCATCTCAATGATTGATGATGTAAAGACCCTCATTATTTCCATTTTTTAAAACAATATTAACAATCTATTCACTATATTTCCACTTTTACAAATTGTCAGTGTATTTCTCGATAACTATTCTCATAAATGCCTATATGGAAAGTAGTATTCCTTTACTTTTTCATATAATGAATACAATTATGATAGAAATCATTTTTTTTCATATCTCTCTCTCTCTCTCTCTCTCTATATATATATATATATATATATATATATATATATATTAGTGTTGGAAATTTGTGTTGAAAGAAAACACAATTCTTAAAATACTCTAAGGAACTCTTTATCCATTTACCAACTATATAGTCGATTGTCTTGTATTAACTTTGTTCACAAAGGATTACCAAATAATGGTTCTCTTCCAACATCACACACACACACACACGTATATAAAAGATTCAATGCTCTATCCTAATTATACAATAGTTCCATGTTTAAACTATCACACAATCTGAATGTTGGGTTATTTCTCTTTTACAAGGTTCTAACTTTAGAATACTTACATGATTTCAATGTTTTGTATTTATACATTGTATATAGTTTATTATTTTGTTTTACTGTAATATGATTTTGCGAACTTTATATAAAAAGGTATGGACCTTAGCCCATCCACATTATTAGGAATGAATACAATGCTAGTCCTCGATGTCTAGTCATGGATTTCTATTTTACTTCGTACAACCAAACATTCATAATATTTTAATGGTTTACCATTTTATATAACACATTTCATTTAAGCAGTTTCCAGACTTTGATGTAATGAGATGTGACAATTGATTAAGATATATGGTATTGGATTTTATTTTATTTTCGATGTGGTATTAATTGGTTATTAACTTGAGTTACATATACCATCGAAATATTTCTAGATTGTTCTACATATACCATTAGAATATTTCTAGATTGTTCTATGCATAAGCGGGAAATTCATGCTTGTTGTCATGTATACCTTACTAATTTGACCCAACCAACGACTCAAATTATTCATTGTGAAGTCAACGATCAGAATGAATTTAGGGTTTTGTTGTTTGATTAATGACCTTGCTAGGTTTTTATTGTGCTAGATCATTTCCCACTCCACCTTCTTTGGTCCACTCTATGGCTAGCTTTTCACTCTCAGTTTTTCAATAGAAGTACACCATTTTCGTTGGCACAAACCTTATAGGTGTGTTTTTTTTACCTTCTATTGACATGCTATCTCCACCTATCATGCGAGGCTAGTTGAGTCTTTGTTTCATCGAGTGTATGTGGTTCCTACTCAAGACATGTCAACAACCTTACTAGAGGTAATAATCCTTAAATTGACCCCTTTCAGTAGTTGTGTGCTTTATAATTTTTAAAAACAAGTTTTTACAGTTGAGGTCATGTAATTACATGTCTAATATCATTGTTTGTGTCTCTACAGTTTTGCAGGGACGTTTCCTAAATCTTGAGATAATGGTTCTCTATGTTTGCACATAGTTTTTTCGGATGGAAATGCAGATGATACTTTTTAGTGCATTCCTAGTATCCAATTTGGTAATCAAATACCTCTGTTGATTGAAGTACTCTTCTTTTGTTTCAACAATGTTCGAATGTAATCCCTATTTTCTTTCATTATGTTATTTCTATATTCCAAAATTTTCCATACCCATTAGGGTTACAAGAAGGTTTTCATCCCTTTTCAAACCCTAGGATTTATTTTGACTAAAAGGATACTTTTGTTTGACTATTTATGCACCAAAAATTAGTTCATGGTAAGATTATATTTTCATTTGTTATTTCGTTCTTTCTTTTCCAATTAATTGAGATGCATCGAGTCTTCTATGTTGAGACTTATAATTTTCCTTTGTTTGTTCTCATTTCAGATAGTTATAAAGGCTCTCGTCTTATTATCTATATGCCTTAATAGAGTGCCATACCCTCCATTATTTTTGTGCTCGCTTTTCTATTTATACTTTTAGATATTTCTTTTTATACACAGTTATTTGATTTTTCATTTTCCAACATAACCATTTTTCTTTTGTTTCTTGCACAAGATATTTTCTAGGATGACTCGACGACCGTATAAGGTATCACTCTTCCTTCATCCTTGAACAAAGTTCCTAGTTCCTAATTTTCATTTGAATTTACAGACTAGCGCCCAACAATGACAAATATGGTTTTTTCCTATCTTTTTTCAGGTATTCGCTGTTTCATTCGTTCCTATGAGTGCTAGTCCCATGACTTTACTAGAAACTAGATTTTTTTGTTTTGTTTTGTTTTGTTTTTGTTTTGGGTTTATAATTTTAATATTCTAATTATACTTTTATCCAAGTTAGGAAACCCCCTTCGAACTCTCTCGCTTCTCATTGGGAAATGACACACACACACACACATATATGAATGAAGACAATGATTGAGAACTATGCACTTCTGTTAGTCTTTACTTATTTTATTTTTCTACTAAGGGAATACAACTTTCTTAAATTGAAGTAGTTTTTGTTTAATAACACATTTTATTGCCCATTCAGAACTATGTACTGTTTAATATTATTTTCTTTTTAATTCTTAAAGAGAACAACAGTTACTCTGAATATTTTTTTATATGTTCTATATATCAATGTTTTGACTGGACAATTTCACTATGTATTTTGATAGAAAGTATATGCTATTTTCTAAATGGACCTCACAAAGAAAAATATCCTATATACTTTCAAACTCTGGTTATAATACATATATCTTTTATTGTTTGTTCATTGCATATTCTATCTTGTGCCATATAACTCTACATCGAGGGCTCTCTTTTACTGTCGGTAATTGTACATGTCTTTGTTATTATGCACCTTCGACTCTAGTACTTCTCTCTTTTCTCTAGGATATTCACTATTACTATACATTCTTAAATTTTACTATTATAGCACTGTTCACATACACAGTTATATATATATATATATCTTGAAATTGATATAATTGGATTTATTCGAGTTGGTAAAGGATTACATTTTCCTTTGATTTATAATATATTTGTACACTTTCACATATTCTTCTAAATGTATTTACCATTTTCCACAATTATTTTTGTGTAATATTATTATAACTACAAATTCATGTCTGTTATCTATTTGTTTTCATACAAATCACAACTATGATTTTATATACAAGATACTCTAATGTTACTAGTACCAATATTCCATTACTAAATTTGAACCATGTCTTTATAGGAAATATAATCCCTCTGTCCTACAATTTTCTTTTCTTTGATGATGTCCACATACAAAAGTAAAACATAAAAGAAATATTCTATGCTTAGCCTTAACAACATAATAAATTCTTCTTTTCATTCTTCATTCTAATTAAAGAATAACAAACCATTCATGAACATAATAAACAATTTTCACTCTAAAAATTAATAAGAAAATACTAGAGTTAGAAACACCAACCTGAGCAATTTTCCCGAGAAATAAAGACTCAAATACTCAACTTCTCCCAACCTTGACACAACATATACTAGCCCCCCGAGCAACTAGGCCTACAATTTCTCTTATGTCTATTACTTTATGCTCCTCTTTAGTGTTTCCAATTTTGCTCTCAGGAATTGTGAAACAAAAACAAGTAAAATCACAAAGATATTATCTATCTACCACTCTTTGGGTGGTTATTAATTGCCTCCACCTCACCAACAAGTGGCAAGTAGTTAACCTCTCACTAATGAGCTATTGTTTCCCACTCTTGAGGACAACTCCCTGTCTTCTAGGAAGCATTTGATTGACCAATATCATTATTTCAGAATTAAATATAATCACCCAAATTAGATTCCTAAGACTTATTGATGGATAAAATAATAACTTCTCATAATAAATTGCAACATTTTCCCTCTTTCAACCATATGTACTTGACCATTAATTTCTCAATTTTTTTTCTTTATTTACAAAATAAAATATAATTACAACTTTTCAAACAACTATTATCAATAATGAATTATTGATAATTAAAATTTCTTATCTGTTTCCATATAGCATACTTAACTAAATAAAAGAATAAATAAAGTTATGCACAATTATTTACAAACACATCATTAAGCTAAGGGATATCACATCCTCCCTCGCTTAAATTTGACACCATCTTAGAGTCTGATTTTTCTGAAAACATACTTTGACTTCATCAAAATAAAGAAGGATATGCTTCTTTGAAAGCATCCTCCAACTCCCAAGTTTCTTCCTCCAGAGTAAAGTGTTTCCATTGGAATTTCAATTGTGTTGCATTTCTATTCCGGAGCATAACTACCCTCTGGTCTAAAATACATAGTGGTTATGCGAGGAACTCTCCCTCTCAGTCCACTTGTACAACATGCTAATCAATCACATGAGATGGATCATATACATACTTTTTCAATAATTAAACATGAAATACATTATAAATTTTAATATTAGATGGTAGAGTTAGTTCATAAGCAACAAGTCAAACTCTGGCTAACACTTCAAAGGCCAACAATATCTAGGAGATAACTTAGTACAACTGCCAAGTCTGAGTGTACTTTTCTTAGGCTTGACCTTCAAATACACATGATCTCCCACATTGAATTCCTTCTGAGTCCTTTTCAAGTTTGCATAGATTTTCTAGCGATCTTAGGCTATTTTCAAATTCTGTTTAACATGCTTAACTATGTCTTCCATTTCCTTTAACATGTCTGGTCCTAATACCAGTTTGTCTTCAGGATGATCCCAACTTAATGGTACTTTTCATCTTATTCCATCATGACTTCAAAAGGGATCATTTTTAGAGAGGTTTGATATCCATTGTTATAGGCAAATTCCACTAAATGAAAATATTCCTCCCATTTAGTTTGCTTGTCTTTTTGTTGTTGCTGCTACAACACGCTCCAAAATTTTGCTACATTCGAATTTTGGAGCCTACCTACAGTCATATCAAGTGTTTCTTTTGCTCACCAAGTGTTGTTTCAAGTTATTTTATATGTTTCAAGTTTCCTTGTTCTCTCCTAAGTGTCGTCACATCATTAGCAACATCTATAATGGACTTTACAAGTCTTAGTACACTTTCTAGTCACAAAACATCACTTTTGGTCGTAATTGCACATATTTTGTCCGTTATACTTGGATAGTGTTTGTAAACTGGAATTTTGATGTATAATTCTTAGTATTTGGTTCTGTCTAAGTTTTAATAATGAGTTGGTATGTGTCACTCTTGTTTTTACTCCAAACACATTATGTTTTCCCACACCTTACCTTCTAGACTTAGACAAATTTTGATTTTCACGAAGCTTACCCACTAAGCCTGAGAGAGTGCACTACACACTCTTAAGGCTTAGTCAGACCCTTCTTGTTTGTTGACACTGTGTCCTATGCCCTAGCCAAACCTTTCCCCCCTCTATGGCATATAATGCACTCTCAAGCCTCAAATCCTCCTTGTCCTTCCAAACTGCGCCATCCTCCAAGCCTCTCGCCCAGTTGAGCGTAAAACACACCATCAATGGACATAAAGTGTCCCTTGAGCCTTGAAAGTATGCCCTACACCCTTCTTTGTGACTTAGGTATTCCTTGTTGAGTGCATGGCGCATCAACAATCAAAATTGAACCTTCCTTGTCCCTTGAGACTACGCCCTACGTCTTCCATCAAGCCCAGTGGAGTGCATAACGCATCCTCAGTCCTCAACACAAAACCCTTGTCTCCTGACAATGTGCCCTGTGCCTAGAAGCTCCCTCTTTCCTTCCTAACCACATTGTAGACTCACAGTGAAAAAATTTGCATGAAACATGTTAGAATAGGATATTTTAGGGATGATGT
This sequence comes from Pinus taeda, assembly GCA_000404065.3. Lineage (NCBI taxonomy): Eukaryota > Viridiplantae > Streptophyta > Pinopsida > Pinales > Pinaceae > Pinus > Pinus taeda. The sequence goes on from APFE030285132.1 coordinate 170,606, forward strand.
TTGCTTTCCATGAGTGATATTACTTGTAGGTGTTGCTAGAAAGACATGGAAAGGAGGCATGAGAAGATATGTCAAAGGAAGCAACATAAAGAAGCATTCAAAGGAAAAATAATATATGATTGTGACAAGTGAAAGAACATCAGATTCCGGTGACCAAGGTGATCCATAAAGGCCCCATATGATCTCAAGACCCTTTGGAGGATAAATAACGACAACAATGAGAAATATGCATCGAGTATTGAAGACTTAGGTGGCAACATTGTCATCTCTCAATAAAGCCCATGTCACAAGTTACTATGTGTCCAAGTCATCAATGTTAGTGGCTTGTCTTTTCGTCACCACATCATGATGTATAAATAATGATGTAATTGTGTAATGATTGTAAATATAAATGTGGAAGTCCAAGAATCATGGACGGATGAAAGAGCCACATGTAGAAGTCTAAAAGTCATCAGAGTAAATTTCATCCTAAATGTGGCCTCCTAAGGAAAAATAATAAAATAATAGTTAAAATAATAAAATAAGTGTTATGAATTTTGGAGGGAAAAAAATAAAACTACTTTGTTTGTTTTAATTGTATTTTTGGCTTATCTCCTTATAGGTTTACTCAAATTCCAAGTGTAGATGCTCGTTGGATGCATAATTAATTATGCATCCAAAGAGTGTCTAAACTTGAAATTTGAGTAAACCTATAAGGAGATAAGCCAAAAATACAATTAAAAAATAGTTTTTCTTATTTTCCCTCCAAAATATTTACATGTACCTCTTTTAAATTTAAAGGATTTTGATTGGTTTACATATTATGACATGGAAATTACGTGAAAATTTCATGGGCACTTTTAGGCTAAAATTTCCTTTAATGCACATCTAGAAGTCCAAAAGACTCAAAGAAGACCAAAAGTCATGTTGAATTTCAAAAGTCATTGGGAAGTACAAAGGTCATGTAGAAGTACAAATGTCATTAGAAGTTGAAAAGTCACATGGGAAGTTCAAGAGTCATGAGGATATGAAGATTCATGTTTCCAAGTTATAAAAAAGGCCTCATTACTGAAAGAGAGGACTATTCACCTTGGCTTCTCCCACAAGGCATTAGAGAGATAAAGATAGTTCTTTTGGAAAGCAAGTGGTGGCTCTAACGCTCCACAATTTGGAGCAAGTGGTGTTCATTATGCTCATGTATCTTGAAACTTTTTCTTAATACTTGAAGCCCATTGGGGCAACACATTTTCATGCATAGATCGTGGATGTTTTAAGGCTATTTTATGAATGTTTGCGGTTTATGTTGGCATTCTTATGTACTGAAGAAATTGAACTATTTCGATGGATTTGGTTCTTATCTTATTGAAAGTGTGTTGTGGTGGTTATAATGATCACTGCATTTATGTGAACTATTTCACTGGATGTCTAACAATTCTCTTATTCACATGTTTGTGTGTCTCCACTTGATTAGTACTAATACTTGTCTCTTGACGGCTCACTTTTGTTCCTTTCAGTGAAAGAACCTTGATACATTCTACAATTGGAAATTTCACAAGGAATACTCTCTTTCTCATTCAAAAGTATGTGCATGCTACTCTCTCATGCTAATTGCTCAAGCCAAGGAAAACCTTTAAGTAAATGGCAGCCGAGCCATATTCCAGATGGGACTCCTACACCAAATGTTGTGAAGTCTAATTGGGAATTCATATTGGGGAGATCCCATCTATGTTGGTAGGATCCATCACTTTCAGCATTCTGGTGCTAGGAGGGAAACCACCTTTTTATGGCTGACAATTTACCTCACCCAAACAATGAAGCATTTGTGCAAGGAAGTAACGGTCTGAGTTCAATTCCAACTCCCATTCCTGAGATTGGAGAATATTCTCATCTTCGTATGGAACAAACTTTTGAAGTTACTTACGATCAACTTCGGATAATCCGACCAATTACTCGTAAGTTCGCAAGAGATCTTGGATTACTTCTTATCTCTCATAATCTTCTTCATAATCCAAGAAAGAAAGTGACAATTTGTATTGGTGTATTGGTTTCATGTGTGGAAGATTTGGTTATTTCCACCCTTGAAGAGTTAGAAGAACCCTCAGAAGAGACAATTCAACAAGTGGATATTCCACCCATTGACAAAGGTTTAGAAGGTGATGAGGGAGATTTTCAAATTTTTGACATAGAACAACCGAGGTACAAAGAATAACCTGATCATAATGAAGATTTGAACGGAGAAGGAGAAGACTCTTTATATTTGAAGGAAGAGGAGGAAGGGGAAGAAGACATGGTTGATCAAGGTTTGGATTGGAGGGCCCAAGACCCTCCTTCTTTTCGGATAATCTTCACTGCATACCTAAACATCTGAAAAAGCTATTATCAAAGTTTGATCTCGACAAGAAGACAAAATATGGAGATCATATTGATGAATTCTACATGCACTTATTAATGCTTGAGGTACGATTTGATGACGTTGTCCTATAGACTTTTCCCATACACTTTGGAAGGTAGAACATCTTTATGGTATCACAATATTCCACCCAATTCCATTCTCAATTGGAGAGAGTTTAAGAAATTGTTCTTAGAGAAGTTTGCGGATGATAAAACTCCTTCCATGTTGTTAAAGGAAATCGGGAACCTCAAGATGGGAGACAAAGAATGGGTGAAATATTTCAATCAAATATTTACTCGTATATTGAATAAGTTTCCCACATATGTGCAACCACACGATGATGTCACCAAAGATTATCATACAACTTCCTTGCCCACCAATATCTATACATTTTTCAAGGGAGATGCAGAGGAGACATTGGTTTTAAATTTTGCAGATGCCCTTGCAGTTGAAAATATTCTGCGTTCTATTAGAGTCATTGTAGACTATGTTGATTCTAAATATTCCAAAGATGTAGGTAAGAAAACTCAAGCCTCTTCAACCAAAAATAAGAAGAAGGATTCTTTCGACATGGAGAGCTTGGCCAAGTCTTTGAAGACACTCACTAATGAAGTATCTGAATTGAAGAGAAAGTCAAGCAATTCATCTACCAGTAGTTAGGCTTCCAAGCTGTTTTTTCTTAAGAGAAATAACAACAATCAACCACCGAAATCTGCATAAAGCTCAAATGTTGTGTTCAATGTTGAAATCTTAGGCATGAATAACTATTTCACTTTACATCAGGAGAGGCATTTGGAGAAGACACGTCCACAGTGGAATCAAAACATGAATTCTATGGTAGCTAACAATGTTGATACCTTATTAGCATATGCACAATTTTAGAAGATTGAATAAACAAATGAACCTACTGCGGTAGAGGAAAGTACAAGTGTGGGACACTCAGTTAATGCATTTGATATCACATTCAATGTTGATAAGAAAAGTGCTGAGGAACCATTGATAAGTGAATCTCCTCCTTAGTATACAATTGGTTGATATAACCTGAGGAGAAAAGGGCCCATTTTCTAGTAGGAGTTAAAGAAATAACTGTTAAGAAAGATTCTCAACTTTCTCAGAATGCATAGAAGAAGTCTAGAAGTGCTCCAAATTCTAAGAATGCTTCCACGAGTAATAAGAATAAGCCCATCACTTCGGAAGTTTCCAAAAAAGTTACACCTCCAGATACTTTAGCACTGCCTGTTAGAAATGAAAGTATTGATTATAACATCATTGCAGATATGAAAAGAGCTCGTGCCGATATTTCAATTTTTGAGTTCACTAAGATAGCAGGCGAACACGAACTGATTGTCCAAGAATTCTCATCATAGCCTCCATCAAGCGACAAATTTTATCTTCCCAAGTCGTGTCTGGTAAGTCTCTTAGTATTCTTGAATCTATAGTTAATGTTTTAAATATAAATACTAACACTCTTTCCCCCCTCTTCTATTAACATTTGAAATATTTAATTATAATGTCCATAATTGTTTGGTTGATTCCAGTGCATTTGTAAATGTAATGCCTTTATCTGTAGCTAAGAAAATTAATGCTAAATTGGATAAGACCGATGCATGAATCATATAGCTAAACAGATCACTAGTCTAGGAAATTGGTGAACTCAACAATGTTATCATTTGCTTGTCATTTGACTACAAAGTACACAAATGCATCAATATTGTTATTATGGATATTCCTGAAGCCTACGGTTTTCCCTTGAGTAAAGATTGGTACAATATGATACAAGGATATTTTCAACAGAATGGACACATTTATGGTTTCTATATAAGGGAATAAAAAACCATATTTGAGTAAAAAGAGAGCCTTATATGAACAACATTGTGACACTGCTTAAAGGGCTTAATGAGCAAGCCAGATTTATTGACATCATTTTTAGGAATTTATCACGAGTTTTATCAAGCACAACCATCACCTGTGCCATTAGATACATAGTTGGAGCTCCTTCCTCGTTGTCCAACTGGTGCAAACTGAATCTTGTAATATAGATGTACATACTAGTAGTAAGGTAGGAACTAGCTTAGTAGCCACTGATTTGTGGACGTTATATTTCGATGGTTCTAAAACTTACGATGGCTCTAGAGATGGTTTTGTTTTTATAGACCCACATAATAAGAGGTACATTTTATCATGCTACCTAGAGTTTGAGTGCATGAGTAACACCGCTAAATATGAAGCACTTGTTTTGGGAATAAAGAAAACCATCGACCTCAAGGTGGAGGTGCTTAAGGTAATTGGTGATTCAGAGGTTGTTACCCATTAGGTGCGAAACACTATCCATTGTGTATCACCAAATTTGAGAAACTACCATCAAGAGGCATGGTGACTCATTTCTCATTTTAAAGCATTTAATATTATTTATGCTCCCAAAATTAGAAATGCCATTGCCAATACATTAGCTAATGTAGCTGCTAGGATGTCACATTTAAGTGATGCTTTTTATAGAGACATTATTTATAAACCATCTGTGCCCGAAAATGTGACTAAATTTTGTGATTTTAATGATGACCAATAGATACTGCATTTTATGGCCAATGCGGATGTGCTTAAAGATGCAACCATTGACGAAGATGAGCACGATAAGGATTTGCAGGGAGCAACTGAAGTATCGAAATGAAATACTATGCCTAAAGGTGTGGTGTCTCTGGAAAAAAATTATGACCCGCAAAACCATTTAAGAGGACTAGTTAACACCAAGACTAAAAGCTCGAAGTTACCTTATGAACAATTCAATTTGGGAACCCACGACGATCCGAAATATGTAAACCTCAGTACATGTTTCTCTCCACAAGAACGACATGCATTGATTTGTCTTTTCAAGTAGTACCGCGATGTGTTTGCATGGTCATACAATGATTTAAAGATATATGATACATGTACTATCCAACATGTCATTCCTATTAAAGAAGGGGTGAAGCTGTATCAACAAAAACTTAGAAAGGTTCATTCGACACTTGAACCCCTGATTTAAAAGGAGTTAAGGAAGCTGTTGGATGCTCAGATCATCTTTAAAGTAAGGAATTCTACTTGGGTCAACTTGGTCCCTGTGAGGAAAAAGTATGGTGAGATATGAATGTATTTCAATTTTCACAACCTCAACCAGGCATCAGATAAAGATAATTACGCAGTGCCATCTATGGAACAAATAATCCAAATAGTATCTGGGTCGCAGATGTTCTTGCGGATAGATGGGTTCGCCAGATATAATTAGGTGCTAGTAGCGGAACCAGACCGTCTAAATACCACCTTCAAAACAAAGTGGGGGATTTTTTCATTCAAGAGCATGCCATTTAGAATTATTAATGTCGACACTACTTTTCAAAGGGCTATGGATATCACATTCGATGGCTTGATTAGAAAAAGTGTTGTAATCTATTTAGATGACCTAACTGTATTTTCAAAGAATAGATAAGACCATGTGCGTCATCTGAAGTAGATATTCGAGCGATGTTGTAAGTATGTGATTTATTTGAATCCCAAAAAGAGAACCTTCAGCATGTCAAAAGGTACTCTCCTAGGACACATCATTGCCAAAAGTGGAATCAAGGTTGATCCAGAAAGGGTCAAAACTATAGCTCAAATCCATTTTCTTATGAACAAGAAATGCAATATTTCCTTGGGAAGATTAATTTCCCACTCAAGTTCATATCTGATTATATTCATATTGTTAAGCAACTACAAGAGATGATTAAGAAAGATGCAATTTACAAGTGGGACAAAAGGGAGAAGGATGCCTTTCCCCATATTAAGCAAACTATCTCCGACACTCCTGTTATGTATAGTCCAGATTATGGCAAAGATTTCCTATTATATACTTTTGCTTCAGATCCATCTATCATGGCTGTATTAACACAAAAGGATAATGAGGGAACTGAACTATCTACATCTTTTATGAGTGCTAGTTTATAGGGGACAGAGTTAAAATACCCTGCTATTGATAAACAAGCCTATGCAATATATAAATTAGTCAAACATTTTAGGCCCTATCTTCTCAAAGCTCACAAAATTATATATGTGCCTCATCTAGTGGTCAAAATGCTCTTTGTGCAAAAAGAGTTGGGTGAGAAGAGAGCGAACTAGATGACTTGTTTACATGAATATGATTTAGAGTTCAAACCAGTTCACATTGTTAAGGGCCACAACCTCTGTCGACTCGCAACAGAAGCAAGATATTCTCTAGAAGAAGATATTTCAAGATGGGAACATGAAATAGATATGTATAATCTTGAACAATTCCCTCCAACAGGCTCAACCACACCTTAGTATTCAAATATACGACAATATATAGAGCATGGAACCTTGGCCACACATTTATCAAAATGAGAAATACATGAATAACGTGATTACAATAATGCATTTTCATGTATTTCTCATTACAATCACATTTTTTCATTTATTTCTCATTTTCGTGTAGTAGGGTCCATCAAAAGTATGCAACATGAGCACTCCTTGGATGAGGAATTAAATTATACATCCAACTAGTGCTGTCACTCGAAATTCGAGTTAAATAGTAGGGATTTAAGTTGAAAATATGAGTTGAAAAAGTAGTTTTTTTATTTTCTCCCTCTAAAAGTAGTCTAATAGTATTTTATTATTTCCACTATTATTTTATAATATTCCTTAGGAGGCTGGTAGATTTATCTGTAGATTCAACCACTCATCTAATGTACTAAAACATAAGACAAAAATCTACTCTACTTTCAACAGTAGAAACCAATAATGATCGATGAAAACCATAATCAGAAAGAGGAAGAATATCAATGACACATAACACAATATTTCTCCAGGGAAAACAACTGCTAATAACCCCGACTACCTATATTGCATTAACCAAAAGATCTGAGAAGAAAATACAATGCTTGTTCCTCCTTAACAATTGCTACACAAGTATAATCTAACTCTCCTCTCACAAGCTAGCTCAAGACAACACTTAGCCTATTCTACTGCCTTCCAAGCCCCTACTTCCTTGTGCAATTCCTAAGAGGATCAAACCATATTTAACTGGGAAATCCTTCTTCCAAAACTGCGCAATCCAAACTTAGCTCCTCAACTGATTGCATGCATGATCTGTACAACTTAGAAATTCATACAACTGATAGTACACTGTCCCTGCATTCTAGTTTCAACTGGTTCTTCCTCTGAACTGACATGCATGAATTATTTGTGAGTCTTAACTGGTGTGGCACTAAGGATGCACTAGTGTACTGACTCACTACTAAACCTCTACTAGTTCCTCCAACAGTTAGAACTAGTTTAACTTACTATAACTCAATTGAACTGAGTTATCTAATTACAACTCCAATAAACTCAATCTGGACCCCTAAAAACTTAGGGATCACACTTACATGACTCTAGATAAACTTCCGACTCAAATTTCCTAAGCTAACTAAGTCAACTTAACTTAGTTAACTATTACAAGTTGCTATGATAAAAGAATTACAATTTAATTTGTAATTTAGTTCAAGGACAAATTAAATTGGAATTTCTAGATGCTAGTTTTAACATTTCTTGTTTCTATTTTCAACACTCCCTCTCAACAAGAAAGGAATTCAACTCTATCCTGATCCTGAACCTTTGGAATGTTCTGCATGCAACACTTCTCTTTAGTGTTTTTGTTACAAAAACTCCCGAAACTAAAAAACCATCCAACCTGAATCAGTATGATGCATTTGTCATCAAAGTCTCTGACTGGTACTAGCTCTGCCTCTATCGACTGAAAACTCTACGCTTTCACTGACTCTACCTTTTTTCACTGTTTTCAACTCTACTCTGCACTATCTAGTATCTGACTTCTCTAGCCTTTGTCACTCTGATCTCTGACTGCATCAACCATCACTAATCCATCTTGCTACTATGTACTTTGGAATCCCGTAGCAAGGTATGGTCCAAGAGATAAAACCTCTCAATGGACCCTACCCAATTTCTTCGCTCTTGGGATTATCACTTCACATTGCCCCACCTCTCACCTAGAGGTATGGCTGCGTGTGCTCCCTCTGCCCACCTGGATCGAAATTTCCTCTTACTAGAGGTTTCCGCATGAGTGGATGCCTCCACTTGGTCTCCTCTTTGCTTCTCCAATTGTGGCTGCTCCATAAATTTCCGAGTCTACTTCTAAGGCTACTTCTTCTCTTCTTGAGTGGATCTCTCCACTCAATCTCCTCTTTGCTTCTCCAATTGTGGTTGCTCTACAATTGTCTGAGACTGTTTCTGAGGCTTCTTCTAGGGTTGCATGTTGAGATGTAATTCACTCTCTCTCTTAACTACTAAGTCTATAACCTTTGCCTTGCTCCTTAAGGCTTTGAATGTATCTTGTACCTCAAGAGCATACAGGTTCTTGACTTGTACATCGATCTGTTCCACCTGTCCTGTTGTGACGTGTCTAAGGAAAACATTTCCCTTACTAAAAATCACATCATAGCCACGGTCTTCTAATACCACAAAGGAAACAAGATTCTTATTTAGTCCTGGGACATAAATCACATCTGTGATTCTGAGAGGGGAGCCAGACTCTCTCTGAAAGGTAAATGTACCGATACTGATAGTGTTATACCTCCCATCATCTCCAAACTCTTTGTCCTGCTTGAGGTCTTCCTCCTCAAAATCACTAAAGAGATCTATGTTCCTCGTCATATGGAATGAGGCACCACTGTCAAGATACCACACGCCTCCCATTACAGTGCTAGCCACACATGCAATGAGAATGAAATCAAGTTTGAATTGTGAAGCTAGAGCTTCACCTACTGCAGCTACTACATGCTCCTTCTTGCTTGCTTTCTTCTGTGGGAAATTTGTGGGATAATGCCCATACTTATGACAATGAAAACACTTGCCTTTTGACAAGTCCATCTTCTTTCCCCCCGCCTCACCTTGGGACTTATTTCTCTTGGCTTTCCTTGCCTTACTTGCTAAGGAAAAGTCCTCTTCCACTTCTTTGGAAGAGGTCCCATCTATGGTGTTTCGTCGAAACTCTTCCTATACGAAATCCGACCACAATCGTTCCCAATTTGGCAGCTTCTCCCTCCCATTGAGAGAGTCCTGATAACTATGCCAACTCTTGTGAAGTCCTAGAAGAGATAGGCTCAACATATCATCCTTAGAAACAATAATCCCGACACTTCCAAGCTCATCCCCATAATGGGTGAACTTGGTCAAGTAATTAAAAATTGAGTCACCCTTCTCCATCTTGATCTTTCTGAGTTTTTCCTTCAGTGCCAACTTCCTATGGTCACTACTATTCTGAAATAGGTCCGTCAATGCCTTCCACATTGAGTATGGAGTATCCTTGCCATGGAGACTTGAGACAATGTGATCTCGAACTCCCTCAAGGATAATTCGCCTCACCCTTGTCACACTCTGCTCCATTCAACCAGATCTTTAACATCCAATGTTGGAGGCTTAGGAATGTCTTGATCAATGAATTCCTTGAGTCCATTGTCTTCCAACACTGCTTCCATCCTATCCTTCTAGGCTATGTAATTTGAACTTCCATCCAAGGCATACTCAAGTCTCAAACTATAGAAATGCATTTTCCGACTCTGAAGTATGAACTGCCAATTTGAATTTCACCTGCACAACAAACTTGAAATATTCTATTCTATACCGTCTTCAACTATGATACCATGTGGATTTTTACTTATAGATTCAACATCTCATGTGATATACTAAAACACAAGACAAGAATCTACTCTACTCTTTAGTAAAGCCAAAAATGATTGATGAAAACAATAATTAGAAAGAGGGAGAATATGAATGGCACATAACACAATATTTCTCCGATGAAAGAAACTGATAAAAACCTTAATTATCTATATTGCATTAACCAAAATATCTAAGAAGAAAATACAATTCTTGTTCCTCTTGAACAATTCTTGCACAAGTATAATCTAACTCTCTTCTAGCTCAAGCCAATACTTAGCCTATTTTGCTTCCTTCCAAACCCCTACTTCCTTGTGAAATTCCTAAGAGGATCAACCCATATTTAGTTGGGAAATCCTTCTTCCAAAACTATGCAATCTAAACTTAGGTCCTCAACTGATTGCATGCATGATCTGTACAACTCAGAAAATCATAAAATTGATAGTACATAGTCCCTGCACTCTAGTCTCAACTGGGCCTTCCTCTGAACTGACATGTATGAATTATTTGTGAGTGAATCTTCAGTTAAATGGTGTGGCACTGAGGATGCAATAGTTCACTGACTCACTACTAAACCTCTACTATTTCCTCCAATAGTTAGAACTAGTTTAATTGACTATAACTCAGTTGAACTGAGTTATCTAATTACAACTCTAGTAAACTCAATCTGGACCCCTAAAACTTAGGGATCACAATTACATGACTCTAGATAGACTTCCAAATCGAATTTCCTAAGCTAACTAAGTCAACTTAACTTAGTTAACTATTACAAGTTGCTATGGGAAAAGAATTACAATTTAATTCGCAATTTAATTCAAGGACAAATTAAATTGGAATTTCTAGATGCTATTTTTAACATTTCTTGTTGCTATTTTCAACAGGGCCCATTTTAGACCTCAAAATTTCTCTAATGGGAGTTCTTTTTCGAAAGCACTATAATGGTGTTTTGCTGGGATGCTTAGAGCCTCAAGATACAAAAAGGGTATTAACATATTTGCACGATGGACCAATAGGTGGACACTACACGGTCGACACAACTGCACATAAAGTAATGCGGGCTGAATATTATTGGCCCACTTTATTTTGAGGGTTCTCATGCTTATGTCAAGAAGTTCCCAACATGTCATATATGTGCTAGTTGAGATCAGAAGTTAGCCGCCCCACTGCTACCAATAGTTGTCGAGGAACCTTTCCAATAGTGGGGACTAGATGTTATTGGTGAAATATTACCATATTATTTGAAGCAACACCGATACATTTTAATGACAACAAATTATTTCACTCGATGGGTTGAAGCAGTTCCTTTAAGACAATTCAAAGACCAAGAATTCATCCAATTTCAGAAACAAAACATCATAACCAGGCTCGATGTTCCAACATCACTTGTATTTGATAATGCAACTTACTTTTTCTCATTCAAACCCTATGAGTTTGCATTAGAAAATGGTATTGTTCTGAAACATGCATCAAATTATTACCATTGGGAAACGATTTAGCATAATCAATTAATAATAATCTCATTCGTGTAATCAAGAAAACTGTTTTCTTTGAACAAAGTAACTAACACAATGCTTTGGTGAATGCACTATGGGATGACCTTATAACTCCCAAACCCTCTCTCAAAACCTCTCCATACTTCCTAATATATGGTAAAGAATCTATCCTTCCTCCCAATATGTATCTTCCATACTTGCAACTCTCCCAAGAGTCCCAAGGAAAATCATGTCTCCTTGTCCAAAGTAGGATAGATACCTTGCTTAAATTGGAGGAAGAAAGGATCAAAGACAAAGAAAGATTTCCTGTGCACCAAAACTGTATCAAGCGCTGGTTTGATAAGAAATCTGCGGGGACTAAGAATTTCAATCTGGGTGACTTAATATTGAAGTGGGATAAAGCCCACGAAGAGAAAGGTAAACACATGAAGTTTTAATCTACGTGGATTGGCCACTTTACCATCTAACAAAAAATTCGTCATAACTATTTCAAGTTGAAATATTTAGATAGGAGGACTAATCCTCTTCTCGTCGTTGGTAGAGATCTCAAACACTACTTTAAGTAGTAGCTCTATGATGCATTATGCTGTACAATTTTCTTTTGGGTCTATTTTATATTTTTCATGTCAAGTCATGTACTATCTTGTCTCATTTTGTTTTGGTCATTATACATAAACAAGACCTTTGTTTAAATGTTTGTATGGTTTTAGAAGGGTATGCAACGAAATAGATAAGGGATGTGACAACCGCAACGCTTGGCTATTTGTTAGTTCTCCTTCCTTGTTCGGGAAAATTCCTTAGGTTGATTAAGGCCTAGATTGAAAATACGATACATTCAAGAAGATAACCTTGAGTGAACCCCATGATACTCATATTCATTTAGCATCTCTACTCCTCAACTTGGTGTTAAATCTACTTGGTGTTTTACATGCTTATCCGATCAAGTAGAGAAAGGATAAGGGGAAAATCTATAACGAACATACCTATATTAGAGGTTATATATACTTCTTCAGAGGGGAAACTTCTTCTGCTCTCAATAAGTCGGGATCCCTCTTCCACCCCATTGAAAAAATAAGTCCCTAAACATAGTCCTACTAGTAATAAATAAAGAGTGAAAGAAGAGAAAGACTTGTTGCGTAAATAGGTGAAGCAAGTAATATTGCCGGGGTATTGTTTAGGATCTCTAGTAGCGAAGAAATGCTTGTGCTCCTGTAGTGACTCCACAGGGGTACTGTCTAGGCCTGCTAGTAATGGATAAACACCAAAGATGAAACTCATACTTTGAATATTTTAAACTCACCATTATATATTACCCTTTCCTAGATTGAAACAATTGTGATATGGCATAATATTGATGTGTCTAACCAAGGAAAATAATAGAGGATACTACATCTATAACCGAGTTGAATGGGAAATCTAAGGATATCTGATTGATGAATCAATAATTCCTGAAGGGATAAACCTTTATTGAAATCTATTCCTAGACAAAGAAGTTGAAGTTCATCTAGTGTGTCATCAAGTGTTTTCGCTGCTTCAACACCCTCCAAAATTGTGCTACATTTGAACTTTGGAGCCTACCTACTATCATATCAAGTGTCGTATTTGGTCACCAAGTGCCATTTCATGTTATTTTATATGTTTCAAGTGTCCTTGTTCTCTCTTAAGTGTTGTAGCATCATTAAAAACATCTATAATGTACTTTACTAGTCTTAGTACGCTTTCTAGTCACAAAACAACGCTTTTGGTTGCAATTGCACATATTTTTTCTATTATACTTGGAGAGTGTTTGTAAACTAGCATTTTGATGTATAATTCTTAGTATTGGGTCTTGTCTAAGTTGTATTGATGTGTTGGTATGTGGCGTACTTGTTTTTACTCTAAACTCATTGTGTTTTCCCATGGCTTACCCTCCAGACAAAAAATTCAGTTTTCACCAAGCTTACCCACTAAGCCTGGGAGAGCACACTGCACACTCTCAAGGCTCAGTTGGACCCTTCTTGTTCGTTGATATTGTGCCCTGCACCCTAGCCAAACCTTTTTCCCCTCTCTAGCGCATAACACACTCTCAAGCCTCAAACCCTCCTTGTCCTTCCGAATTGCACCCTCCTCCAAGCCTCTCCCAAAGTTGACCGCACAACACACCAACAATGGGCATAAGGTCTCCCTTGAGCCTTTATACAACAACCTACACCCTTCTTTGTGACTTAAGTCTTCCTAGTTGAGACTGCACCCTGCGCCTTCCATCAAGCCTCTTCTTCTTAGTGGAGTGCACAATGCATCTTAAGTACTCAACACACAAGCCTTGTCTCTTGGTAGTGCGGCCTGTGCCCAAAAGCTCCCTCTTTCCTTCCCTAGCTTATTGTTCATTCACAGTCGAAAAGTTTGCATTAAACATGTTAGAATAGGAGATTTTTGGGCTCGTGTTTATTTTCCACGAGTGAACTTACTTGTAGGTGTTGCTATAAAAACATGGCAAAGAGACATGAGAGTATTTGTCAAAGGAAGAAACAGAAAGAAGAATTTAAAGGAAAAAGTACATATTATTGCAATAATTAAATGAACATTAGATTCTGATGACCAAGGTGTTCCATAAAGGTCCCATATGACCTCAATACTCTTTGGAGGATAATGGAAACAACAATGAGAAAATGCATCAAGTATTAAAGACTTAGGTGGCAACATTGTCATCTCTCAAGAAATCCCATGTCACAAAACACTATGGGTCTAAGTCATCAATGTTAGTGGCTTGTCTTGTTGTCGCCACATCATGATGTGCAAATAATGATGTAATTGTGTAATGATTGTAAATATAAATATGTGGAATTCCAAGAGTCATGTATGGAAAAAAGAGCCACCTGTAGAAGTCTAATGGTCAGATCTAGAAGTCCAAAAGACATGTTGAAGTTCAAAAGTCATTGGGAATTCCAAAGGTCATGTAGAAGTCTAAAGGTCATTAGAAGTTGAAAAGTCACATGGGAAGTTCAAGAGTCACGAGGATAAGAAGAGTCTTGTTTCCTAGTTATAAAAAGAGGCCTCATTACTCAAAGAGAGGAATTTTCATCTTGGATTCTCCCACAAGGCATTAGAGAGCTAGAAATAGTTCTTTTGGAGAGAAAGTGGCGGCTCTAAAGATCCACTATTTGGAGAAATTGATGTTCATTGTACTCATTTATCTTGGAATTTTTTCTTAATACTTGAAGCCCATTGGGCCAACATATTTTCATGCAAAGATTGTGTATATCTTAAGACTATTCTTCAAATGTTTGTGGTTTATGTTGGCATTCTTATGTACTGAATAAATTAAGATATTTCGGTGGATTGGGTGCTTATCTTATTGAAAGTGTGTTGTGGTGGTTATAATGATCATTGCATCTATGTGCACTCTTTTGATGGATGTCTAACGATTCTCTTATGCATATGTTTGTGTGTCTCCGCTAGATCAGTACTAATACTTGTCTTATTAAGGCTCACTTTTGTTCCTTTCAGTGAAAGAACCTTTATACATTCTACAATTGGAAATTTCACAAGGCATACTTTCTTTCTCATTCAAAATTACATGTGTGCTACTATCTCATGTTAATTGCTCAAGCCAAGGAAAATCTTTAAGTAAATGGCGGTCAGGCCATATTCCAGATGAGAATCCTACAGTAAATGGTGTGAGATCTAATTGGGACTTCATATCGGGGAGATCCCTTGGATGTTGGCGGGATCCAACACCATCAACACTTTCACATACATCCTTAGCATGATTGGTCCTTTCTATTTGACCATTAGTTTGAGGATGATAGGATGTAATAAAGTTTAAATTAGTTTTCATATTTTCAAATAACCCCTTTTAAAATTTGGAGGTGAACTTTGCATCTCTATCTGAAATCACAACCTTAGGTACCCCATGAATCTTAAAAATTTCCCTCATGAACATCTCTACAATATTTATGGCCTTAAAAGTAGATTTAATTGGAATGAAATGTGCTGGTTTGTTAAGATTGTCAACCACTTCCATAATGGAATCATGTTGTTTCCTTATTTTTTGGTAACCCGGTGATGAAATCCATTGAAATGGTCTCCCATTTCCATTTTGGAATGGGTAGTGGTTGCAACAAACCAACATGGTGTTGATGAGATGCCTTAAATTGCTGGCACTCAAGACATATTGCAACATATTCAACTGTCTCATTTTTCATATTTGGCCAGTAAAAATTCCTTCTTAATATAGTGATCAACTTCTTCTAACTAGGATGACCAACTGTCGATCTTTTATGCAGCTCATCTAAGACATTTTTTTAGATTTACGTCATTAGGTATATAAATTATTCCTTTAAACAACAATAAATCTTGGTTGTTAATTGAAAAATCATCTTTCTCCTCATCAAGTTTGTCAATTTTCTACACTTTTTCTTTAATTTTCAGGTATTCTAAATCAGAATTTACAACTATTTTGATTTTTTCTACAAAATTTGTTAACCAACTAATTGCTGATGTAACAAAAAATTGATTAAGTTTTCTACTTAAGGCATATGCTAATTTGTTTTCCTTTCTTTTGATATGTGTAATCTCAAAATCATACTCACTAATAAATGCTAACCATTTGGCTTGTCTAGCATTCAAATTAGGTTGATCAAATAAGTATTTGAGACTAACATTATCTGTCCTTCGCCGAAATCTTCTCCCTATTAAATAATTTCTCCACATCGTAGATGCATGAATGATTTCTACTAATTCTATATCATGAGTAGCATAATTTTTCTCATGTTCTTTTAGTTTTCTAGACTTATAACAAATAACATGACCATCCTGCATCAAAATTCCCCCTAAACCTTATTTACTTGCATCTGTACACACCACAAATTCTTTGTGGGGGTAAGCCAATTTTAAAATTGGAGTTGATGTCAAAAGTTGTTTAATGTTGTCAAAATTGTCTTGACACTTGCGACTCCACTCAAATTTGATCCCCTTCTTTTGTAGATTAGTGATTGGGTATGCAATCTTAGAAAATCCTTCTATAAATCTCCTATAGTAGCCTATGATGCCCATAAAAGATCTGTCTTCTACCACATTCTTGGGTGTTGGCAATTCCATTATTGCTTTTATCTTCTTAGGATCTACATCAATCCATTCTTCTGATATTACATTTCCCAGATAATGAATTTGTTACAGGTAGAATGAACATTTGTTGAATTTAGCATATAGTTCAATGTATCTTAGAGCTTGGAGGACCATTCTCATATGTTGGTCATGCTCTTCCTCACTCTTTGAGTATACCAGAATATCGTTTATAAAGAAAATTACAAACTTATCTAGAAAAGGTATTAATACACTATTCATGAGACCCATGAATGTAGCAGGTGCATTAGTAAGCCCAAATGGAAGTACTACAAATTCATAATGTCCATAACATGTGTGAAATGCTGTCTTGTGTATGTCTTCATCCTTAATCTTGATTTGATGATATCCCGATCTTAGAAAATTTTTAGAGAATATGGAAGCCACTCTAAATTTATCGAATAAGTCATATATTCTTGGAAGGTGGTATTTATTTTTGATGGTCATCTTATTCAGTTATCTATAATCTATGAATAGCCTCAAGGTACCCTATTTATTTTTTACAAACAATATGGTGCTCGCCAAGGAGACACACTTGGTATTATGTACTTTTTGTCCAATAATTCTTTTAATTTAACCTTTAACTCCAAGTTCAAGAACATTCATTCGATATGGCAACTTGGAAACTGAAACAACACCAGGTATATGATCAATGGTGAAGTCAATATCCCTCCTTGGAGGAAGTCTCACTATTTCTTCTAGAATTACATCCTTAAACTATTCTAATACATGATATTCTTCTAATGATGGTTTCTTTTTATTTTCAGTAAAAATATTTTGCTTGGACTATGAACAAACGACACCCTTTTCTAGCATATTTCTTCATATGTATTGCAGAAATTTTGCTATCAGAATTTTTTCTCGGAATTCCTTGAACCATGCAATCTTTTCCTTCATCATCCATACAAGCAAAGGATTTTTCCAATCAGTTTAATATATTTTTATGTGCTTCTAACCAGTCAGCTCTTATGAGGATATCATAAGATAATAAGGGTAAGCTATTCAAATTAAGGGTGGTATGCATTCCATTCAGATTTACTGTACAATTTTTGCTAATTTCAGTCACTTTTCTATTCATTCTTGTGGCCAACTGTATTAACCAAGGGTTATATTGTTTTTATTTTTCAAGCTTACATTTTTTAACTATGACAAAGGAAACATAACTTAATGTAGATCCTGGATCTGAGTAGAGACATGGTTTTATTAGAATTTTTACCTTGAACTTCAACCATGGTTGACTAACGATCTGCTTTCCTCCCATCTAATGCAACACTAATTTTGGGTATGTTACAAGAAACATCATTTACATTGGACACTTCCTAAAGATTATTTAATGTTATCGTCTTCTTTAATGGATTTTGTGAACATGCTCTCCACAGGTGGTTTTCACCACAACCCCAACATTTAATAGGTGGTTTTACTGACTCACTGAAATTTATGTTTCCTATAACAAATCCTCCTTTCTACCCAACACTTTTCTACTGATTAAAATTTTTGTTGTAGTTCCTTGCTTGCATACTTTTTGTAAAAGTGGGGTTTTTAAACCCCTTTCTCTTGTCATTAAATTTGTCAGGCTTCTTTGTCACCCATATTTTTATAATTTCCCCCCTTTTCTTGCTTTGATTAAAACATAATTTAGCTTTTCTAATGGTTTCATCCATTGTTTTTGGTCGGTCAAACTCAATTCTTTCTCTATAAGAGAAAGGTAGGAAAATATCGAATCTTTGGATTTTTTCCTTCTCCTCTTTCAAGTAGGGAACATATCTTAATAGACTCATGAATTTATAACAAACTCAACCATGGTAAGCTGTCCCAACTTCAACTCATGAAAATCCCTAATTTTTTCATTAAAATACCTCTCAGTCAAGTGTTTCTTCTTAAATTATTTCTTAAACAACTCCAAAGTTAAATTCTTGCTTCTGATTCTTTTGACAACCTTATTTTCTTACCATCATAAGGCCGCCTTACTAGCCAATTGGTAAGTTTCTATTCTTGCTTTAATATTACTTGGATAACTGTATACTTCGAAGTATTTAGACATATTCAAGAGCTATGCTTCTGCTCCTTCCTCAGATTCACCATAAAAATTGGGAGTTATGATTTTCTTAAGATATCCCTGTAACTGAGAGGATGATCTTCTTTTCCTGGGAAAAGCGGTGCTGCTACTTGATTTATGTTCTTCTTGATCACTAGACCCAAGTTTGTTTGGTTGTCACTAGAATTTATTAAATTGGTTCTACTTGTGGTGCTAATGGATTTACTTCTATAACTTTTTCTATAAGTCTTTTTACTAACTTTCTCATTTTACAATTTCCTTAATAGGTACCCATTGATCCCATCTTGCTCCTCTCTAGCCTTTACCAACCTTTCTTGATTTGCCTTAATATCATCTAGGTATGTTTTCAAATTCCTTATCACTTGCAATAGTTCAAAGTATTTTCATTCTGCATTGCTGGTTCCACCACCAACCATTCCTAATTCAGTGTCATGTTTTATATCACCCCTGGGTGATCCTACAAAAGTCTGTCTGTTAAATTCTTCAGTCATCCTTATAGTTCTTTAGTTGCTTTTTCATGATCTGTTCATGACAGGTATAATGTCTTAGTTGCAGGACACAAAAGAGACCCAAGGCTGTAACTACAACTCTGATACCATTTGTAAAGACCGTCATTATTTCCATTTTTTTTTAAAACAATAACATCGATCTATTCACTATATTTCCACATTTACCAATTGTTAGTCTATTTCTCGATAGTTATTCTCAAGAATGCATATATGGAAAGTAGTATTCCATTACTTTTTTAATATAATGAATACAATTATGATAGAAATCTTTTTTTTTTTTTATACTAGTACTGGAAATTTGTGTTGAAAGATAATACAACTTTTAAAATTTTGTAAGGACTCCTATTTTGCAAGGTTCTAACTTTTGAATACTTATATGATTTCTATGTTTTGTATTTATACATTGTATATAGTTTATTATTTTGTTTTACCGTAATATTCTCTTGCGATCTTTATATAAAAAGGCACGGACCATAGCCCATCCACATTATTAGGTATGGATACAATGCTAATCCTTGATTCCTAGTTGTGGACTTCTATTTTACTTCTTCCAACCAAACATTCATAATACTTTAATGGTTTACCAATGTATACAACACATTTTATTTGAGTAGTTTCTCAACTTTGATGTAATGAGATGTGGCAATTGATTAAGATATATGGTATTGGATTTTGTTTTCTTTTTAATGTGGTATTAATTGGTTATTAACCTGAGTTGCGCATACCATTGGGATATTTCTAGATTGTTCTATGAATAAGGGGGAAATTCATCCCTGTTGTCACGTATACCCCACTAATTTGACCCAACCAACAACTAAGATTATTTGCTGTGAAATCAAATCATAATGAATTTAGGGTTTTGTCATTTGACTAATGACCTTGCTAGGTTTTTTGTTGCGCCACATCATTTCTCACTTGACCTTCTTTGGTCATGCTGCTCTGCGACCAGGTTTTCACTCTTAGTTTTCAACAATAGTCCAACATTTTTGTTAGCAAAAACCTTACATGTGTGTTCTATTTACCTTCTATTGACATGTTTCCTCAACCTATCATGCGAGGGTAGCTGGATCTTTGTTCTATTGAGCGTATATGGTTCCTGCCCAAGGTGTGTCAACGACCTTACCCGAGGTAATAATCCTTAAATTGACCCCTTTCAACAATTATGTGCTCTATTATTTTTCAAAACATTTTTTTATAGTTGAGATCGTGTAATTACATGTCTAATACCATTGTTTATGTCTCTGCAGGTTTGTAAGGATGTTTCAGATGGAGATACAGGTGATACTTTTTAGTGCATTCTTGGTATCTGGTCTGGTAAATATTTGACTACCTCTGTTGATTGGAGTACTCTTCTTTTGTTTCAACAATGTCCAAATGTAATCCCTATTTTCTTTCATTCCATTATTTCTGGATTCTATATTTTTCCATACCTATTAGGGTTACGAGAAGGGTTTCATCCCTTTCCAAACCATAGGATTTCCGGCCACTAAAAGGATACTTTTGTTTTACTGTTTATATACCAAAAATTAGTTCATGGTGAGATTGGATTTTCATTTGTTATTTTGTTCTTTGTTTTTTGATTGAATGAGATGTGTTGAGTCTTTTATGTTGAGACCTATAATTTTCCTTTTTCTGTTCTCATTTCAGATAGTTATAAAGGCTTCAGCCTTATTATCCATGTGCCTTAATAGAGCATCATACCGTCCATTATTTTTCTGCTCGCTTTTCTATTTATACTTTTAAATATTTCTTTCTATACATATAGTTATTTGATTTTTCATTTTTCAACATAACCATTTTTATTTTCTTTTTTACACGAGATATTTTGGGGATGACTCAACGACCATATAAGGTATCACCCTTCCTTCATCCTTGAACAAAGTTCCTAGTTTGTAATTTTCATTTGAATTTACTGACTAACACCCAACAATGATAAATATGGTTTTGTCTTGTCTGTGTTAGATATTCGTTGTTTGATTCGTTCCTATGCGTGCTACTCCCATGACTTTACTGGCAACTGGATTTTTTTTTTTTTTTTTGGGTTTATAATTTTAATATTCGAATTATTCTTTCCTCCAGGTTGGGAAACCCTTTGAACCCTTTGGATTCTCATTAGGAGAAGGCACACACACACACACATATATGAAGATAGTGATTGAGAACTATGCGCTTCTTTTAGTCTTTCCTTATTTTATTTTTCTATCTAATAAGGGAATACAATTTTCTTGAATCGAGGAAATTTCTATTTAATAACATGTTTTTTTGCCCATTCATAACTATGTATTGTTTAACATTATTTTCTTTTTAATTCTTAAAAATAACAACATTTACTTTGAATATTTTTGAATATGTTCTATATACCTTTGTTTTGATTGGATAGTTTCACTATGTATTTTGATAGAAATTATTTGTTATTTTCTAAATGGACTTTCCATCTCTGGTTACAATATACATATCTTTTATTGTTTGTTCACAATGTATTCTAACTTGTTCATGTTGGGAAAAATACTGAGGGAAGGGGAGGGGAGGGGAGGGGGGGTGAATCAGTATTTTAAAATCAATCTTCCAATTTTTCTATTCTGAGAAATATATGCTATTGTTATTAAGACAACTTGCGTATGTACGCTACTTTAGAGAAGAAAATCTGCGTATATCTAGTTTATTGATTTTTTTTTTTTTTTTTTTTTTTTTTGATGTATTTCATCAGATGATTATTCTTAATCAGTGCATCAGTAGATTGATTACTTTTCAGTATGTAATAAAGAGCATAAATAATTCACACCAAACACACATAGAACACCAAGATTTTTAGGTGGAAACCTAATGTGGGAGAAAACCACCGTTGTTGCTGTCTTTGTCTTCTTTCTTATGACAAAGAAAAATATTGCATTTGTACTAATGTAGTCTCTTGTCAATACGCAAACACCTACCTGTAGAAAGCTACAATTTTCTCTTGTTCTCCAACACCTACTGGAAGGGAGCTCCAACCCTCTATTCTCATTTATCGGATCCTACCGAAAGGGAGCTCCTACCCCCTTTTTGAAGGCTGCAACCCTTAGCTCTTTGTGGACCACTTTTCAGAATATTTTAGTTTGGATCCACCTGTCAAACAATCATCACACAACCTATAGCCATCCTTTCATCAAATTTTCAAGCTAGACCCATATCAATCATAAACCCAAACAAACTGAAGCACTGAATTTGAGATACTGTCAAACTGCAGAAATTCTAAAGTATCAAATCATTGAATGCGGAACCCAACCAGAAATAACAAATATCAAATTCCATACATGACTATATTGAATAAGACTCACGTATATACACGTTTCCCCTATATAAGAACTACATACATATCTAAGAATACTAAATCATATATAGATAATTTATCAGTCACAAATCACTTGAACCAATCATAGATTATTGAATCAAATAAAGATCACCATATTGTAGCATCATCACTAATCAATATTCATATCTAACTCAACCCAACCAATACTGTCAACCACAAATTATCATGATAGAGACATCATTGATAGACAACAACAAACAAAGCATAAATGATCAAACATCATCAACAAGTCATACTACAAAACCTTGGAATATATATGCGACTTCCCTAAAGCTGATCCGTGTATGTATGCACTTATAATTCACAACACTCACGTACATATTTGCACAAATTATTTTGTAGAAAAATATATGCGACCCTACATAGACTATTCCACGTATGTACATGACTATTCCCAAACACACCTACATACATATATGTAAACTTTCATTGCAAGCACAATTTCACTTTCTGCAACCTTTATTGTCAATACTACATACTTCTGAATAAATAATTTAGATCACAGTTTCATCAATATTAGCTACTTAGACATTTTCAACTAGTAAATCAATCAAGCAAATATGTCAACATATTTAAGATCTTTTAGATATAAGTCTCTCCTTTCTTTCTAGTGCACACCTATTTCAGATCAAATCATTCATAGACAAATCAATACTTGAACACTCAACACCTTGATCTCCATCTCTTTATATTATATTTTCCTTAGTGTATACCCTAGGCAAATACCTTGGTTATTTCGTAAGTATTATTTGACGGGATCAAATAACCATTGAAACACCCATTACTATGGGCGAATACCATGGTAAAGACCTTTGATATTCAAATTACCATGGTGCGATTATGTACACTATTTTTATTCTCAATACCTTCGTATGTACGCGACCTTGCTTCACTAGACCTGTTAGAAGTATTTCAAAAATACTTCTAACTTGAATTTCTCCAACTAATTAATTTAAAATAAATAAATTAATTATTTCCAAGTAGCTGTTAAGACTAAATTCGATCTTAATTCACAATTTAATTCAAGAAAAAATCAAATTGGAATATTCTTGTTGCCATATTTCAACATGGACCGCTTCTGATGGTGATCATTCTGCAACTTCCCTTGTGTTTATATGAACTGCAGGGGTCGGTGGTCTGTGTGGATGACCGTTTCCTTCCCCAAAATGTAATGCTTCCATTGTCGGAAGGCCTGCACAATGGAATACATCCCTTTGTCATAAGTGGGATACTTATGGACTTTGTCTGAAAGTGTATCATTGTGATATGCCACTGGATGCCCCTATTGAGTAAGGACTACCACAATAGCGTAGTCAAAGGCATCTGTCTCGATCTCAAAATGGTTGTTGCAAGTTTGGTAATGTGAGTACTGGTGTAGAGTAGAGGCGATGTTCCAACTATGCGAATGCCTTCTGTTGAGATTCAGACCAAAATAATTTTGCTTTCGCTCCTCCTTTGGTGACTTGACTCAAGATCCAAGTGATATGAGAGAACCCCAACACGAACCTGTGGTACAAATTGGCAAGACCCACAAAGATGCAGAGCTCCGTCAGAGTGGTTGGGGCTAGCCAATCTCGAATGACTTGGATCTTGGATGGATCCACATGCACCCCCCGTTCATCAATAATGTATCCCACATACTGAACCCGGGTCATGCCAAAAGTGCATTTCTCCAAATTGGCACACAACTTTTGTTGCTGCAGTGTTTGGAGAACCTGTCGGATGTGGTGGAGGTGCTCTTCCCAACTCTGGCTGAAGATCAAGATGTCATCCAAGTATACCACTAAAAATGAGTTGGTGAATGGATGCAAGATGTCATCCATAAGCCTCATGAATGTTTTAGGAGCATTCGTCAACCCAAAAGGCATAACCAACCATTCGAAAAGGCCCTCATTGGCTTAGAAGGAAGTCTTCCACACATCAGAGGGTTCGATTGGCTGGTGATATCCAGACTTCAAGTCGATCTTGCTGAAATATTTCCCCCCCTTGAGTTGGTCCAGAAGGTCATCGATCCGTGGGATCAGGTACCTATTCCAAACAATGATCTTTTTCAGTGCCCAATAGTCAATTAGAGTCTCCAAGTCCCATCCTTTTTCTGTACCAACACGATTGGGCTCCCACAAGGCGATGAACTCAGCTAAATGTGACCTTTCTGCATAGGCTCTTGAATTTTCCTCTTGATTTCATTGTTCTCCAGAACAGAGCGCCAATAGATTGGTCCATTAGGTAATGGCACCCCTGGGATCATATCGATGGAGTGATTGACCTGACAGTGCAGAGGAACCCCCGCGGGGAAGGTGAAAATGTCATCGTATTGTTGGGTGTGGACCCTGATTATGTTCCTTGTTTAGAGGTATCACCACATTGGACCCCATTTCGTAATGTGGCAGCAACACCACCCATAAAATGTACACCACGAGGGGGGTCCAGGGGGGGCGACGATGATTATTTGGAGCCCCCCCTAGTAGGGAGATCGAGGCAATGCCCCCGAAGCTAAAAATAGATGTAAAATTTCCTTGTAAAATGCTATAATTTTGTAGTCAATTTGGGGCGTTCATTATGCAGATATCTAACGGTAGAAGCTATGTTTAATTTAGGGTTTTTTTTCCCTAAAATGCATCCCCTCGCTATATATGAGGGAATTGTATTGTGTCTATGTAGATCTATATTCTAAGTGAGAAAGAGAGAGGATATTGTGTGAGAGCGAAGAGGGAATAACAACGGATTTGCTATAGATTGTACCTCTTCAGTTTGCTAGATAATATAAAAGGAAGGGCTGGCTATTTTTTTTGTGGACATAGCCCAAATTGGGTGAACCACATATATCTATGTCTCTCTTGTTTTAGGTGTTTTCTGTGTTTATATTTCTGCAATATATTTGATGTGTTCCATTGCTATGTAATATATAATTTTATAACAACTGGTATTAGAGTCGAAGGTCTATTTGGTTAAAAAACTCGCAGGAGAGAAAGGTTCCTGATTCGAGTGGGAGGAATGACGAAAGATGGTAGGTTTAAGGTTGAAAAATTTAATGGCCAAAACTACTAGCTGTGGAATATGTAGATGGAAGATTATATGTATCAGAAAGATTTGTACCTACCATTGAGTGGAAAGACAAAGAAGCCGATGAGTATGACAAACACAATATTCTCAACAGAAAGTCACTTGGAATAATAAGGCTGTGCCTAGCAGCGTCGGAAGCCTTTAATATTTCAAAGGAAACGAAAACAAAGGGTTTAATGTCGGCATTGGCCAAACTATATGAAAAACCCTCGACCTCAAATAAGGTATTTATTATGAAGCGTTTATTTAATATGAAGATGTCAGAAGGTGGATCTATTGCTAATCATTTAAATGAATTTGATACAGTTACCAGTCAGTTAAGTTTTGTAGCGGTAACTTTTGATGATGAAGTTAGGGCTCTGTTATTTCTATGCTCATTTCTAGAAAGTTGGAATGGTTTAGTTATGGCCATTAGTAACTTTGTCTCTGGATCCAGTACTTTAAAGTTTGATTATGTTGTTGATGCAATCCTTAGCGAGGAAATGCTACAGAAAAGCTCTGGTGAGGCATCAGGTCATGCTTTGACTGCAAAGACTAGGGGAAGAAAAATGGAAAGAGGAAAGGGCCCATGATATCGCAGTAAGTCAAGGAAAAACAAATCCAAGTTCAAATCAAGGATAGTGTGCTGGAAATGCGGGAAGAAAGGACACCTGAAGAAAGACTGCAAGTCTCGGAAGGGAAAAGAAGGAGATGCACAACATGAAAATAATCATGAAGTGAATGTGACAGGTGATGTGTTTCAAGATGCTTTGATTCTTTCATTATAAAATATTATTGATGCCTGGGTGGTAGATTTAGGGGCCTCATTCCATGCCACACCTGATAGGAAACATTTTGATGATTATGTTTAAGGAGATTTTGGACAGGTTCGATTGGGTGATGATAAACCTGTAAAATCATTGGAATGGGTACAGTTTTCATAAAACAACAGAATGGAAATCAATGGCTATTGAAGGAGGTAAGGAATGTTCCAGATTTGAAGAAAAAATTGATTTCAACAGGGCAGTTGGGAGGTGAAGGCTGTGTGACTACATTTACAGATAAAACCTGGAAGGTCACTAAAGGAGCCCTGGTAATAGCAAAAGGAGAAAATGTTGGTACATTGTATTTATGCAATTGTATTTCTAATTCTGTTAATGTTTTAACCTCTACCGGAGAAGATACGACATTGTGGCATCATAGGCTCAGGCACATGAGTGAGAAGGGGATGCAGATTCTTCACTCAAGAAATTTGTTGCTAGGTTTGAAGCATGTTAATTTAAAATTCTCTGAAAATTGAGTTTATGGAAAACAGAAGAGAGTCAGATTCCTTAGAGTTGGGACAGAAAATAAGAGCGAAAAATTAGAGCTTGTGCATATAGATGTATGGGGACCTGCTCAGGTATCATCTCTCAGTGGCTCTCATTTTTATGTTACTTTTATTGATGATGCAACCATAAAAACCTCGATTTATTGTATTTGAAATAAATCTAATGTATTTGATACTTTCAAGAAATGGAAAGCTTTGGTTGAAAATGAGATAGGAAAAAGGTTGAAGTGTCTCATATCAGACAATGGAGGTGAATATTGCAACAAAGAGTTTGATAGGTATTGTGTTCAGAGAATGGAATTCACAGAGAGAAGACAGTTCCAGGAACACCACAAGAAAATGGTGTGTCAGAAAGGATGAACAGGACAATCATGGAGCATGCAAGGTGCATGAGATTGCATGCAGGATTGTCTTTACAATTTTGGGCAAATGATGTAGATACTGGTATTTATTTAATAAACAGAGGGCCTTCAACTTCCTTGGATGGTGGTATTCGAGAGGAGGCATGGATAGGTAAAAAGGTAAACTACTCATTTTTAAAGTCTTTTGGTTGTGAAGCCTTTGTCCACATTAATAAAGAAAATAGAACAAATCTTGAGGCAGAATCAAAGAAATGTACCTTTATTGGATATGGTGTTAATGATTTTTGTTATCGCTTTTATGATTATGAAAAGCACAAAATCATTAGGAGCAGAGATGTCATATTCAATGAAAAGGTTTTGTATAAGGATCAGATGCAGGAAAAGAAACTGAAAAACAAAAACAGAGAATACACAATTCTTGATGACATCACAGAAAAAGTGAAGGTGCCTGAAAATCATAATGATTAATAGCCAGAACAACAACAAAAACCAAAACAGCAACAAGCACCTCAAACACCTGAAAGTGGTGTTAGAAGATCTACCAGGATAAGTAGACCCCCTGAATGATACTCTGCTTCATTATATTATGTATTGTTGACTGATTCTGGTGAACGAGAATATTATGAAGAAACAGTGCAGGTAGAAACCAGGAAGAAGTAGGAGCAAGCCATGAAAGAAGAGATGGACTCCTTAGCACATAACTAGACTTGGGACTTAGTCAGGTTGCCTGCAGGTAAAACAAAATTGCAGAATAAATGGTTTTACAGGTTGAAGGAAAAAGATGGAGGTAGAAAAAGGTATAAAGCTAGACTTGTGGTGAAGGGGTTTGCACAGAAAAAGGGTACAGACTTTGATGAAATATTTTCTCCTGTTGTTAAAATGACTTCAATCAAAACTATTTTAAGTCTAGTAGCAGCTGAAGATTTGCATCTTGAGTAGTTAGATGTAAAGACAACCTTTCTCCATGGGGATTTGGAGGAAGAGATATATATGCAACAACCACAAGGATATGAGGTAAAAGGGAAGGAGAAACTAATGTGCAGGCTGAAGAAGAGCTTGTATGGCTTAAAACAAGCTCCAAGGTAGTGGTATCTAAAATTTGATAGGTTTATTTCTGAACAAGGTTATACTAGATGTCACTCGGATCATTGTGTTGATCTCAAAAGGAAAAATGATAGCAACTATATTATATTGTTATTGTATGTGGATGACATGCTTGTTGCAAGTTCTAACATGTAGGAAATAAATGTGCTCAAAAGAAAATTGGCGAACTCATTTGCAAGAAGGATTTGGGTGCTGCAAAACAAGTCCTTGGTATGAGAATAACTAGAGACAGGAAGAATTGAAAATTAACATTGTCTCAGAGTGAGTACATAGAAAAGGTGTTGAAAAGATTTAATATGCAGAATGAAAAACCAGTTAGTATACCTTTGGCTAGCCATTTCAAACTAAGTAAGGAGGTGTGTCCCAAGACTCAAGAATAAATGGATTATATGTCTAAAGTTCCATATGCATCAACAATTGGAAGCTTAATGTATGCAATGGTCTGCACAAGGCCTGGTATTGCACATGCAGTGGGAGTTGTAAGCAAGTACATGAATAATCTAGGAAAAGAACATTGGATGAAGGTGAAGTGGATTCTCAGGTATTTGAGAGGTACCACAAATCAAGCATTTTGCTTTGGTGGTTCAAACATTGCTCTACATGGATATGTTGATGCAGATATGGTAGGTGATAGAGATAACGGAGGAGCACAACAGAGTACGTGTTTACTGTAGGTGGAACAACTGTCAGTTGGGTTTCAAAACTGCAAAGTGTTGTTGCACTCTCAACAATGGAACTAGAGTATGTTGCTGCTACAAAGGTTAATAAAGAACTTATTTGGTTACAAAGGTTTCTAGATGAATTGGGTAAGAACAAGGAGTTGGGCAGGTTATATAGTGACAACCAAAGTGCCATACATCTTGAAAAGAACTTTGCATTTCATTCCAAGACTAAACATATACAACTTAAGTACCATTTCATACAATCAGTGTTGGAAGATGGACAATTGAAGCTGGAAAAGATACACACTAGCTAGAATCCTGCAGATATGTTAACACAAGTTGTAATAAGGGAGAAATTGAGATTCTGCTCAGTTTCAATTGGTCTTCAAATATGATGATGAAGATGAGAAACAACCAGGTCCAAAGGCAAGTAATTGTCCAACAAATGAAGCAACGATAGAGTTTCTATAATCAGTCTCCAAGTGGGATATTGTTGGGTGTGGAGCTTGATTATGTTCTTGTTCAGAGGTATCGCCGCATTGGAACCCATTTCGTAATGTGGCAGCAACACCGCTTGTAAAATGTACGCCACCAAAGGGGTCTAGGGGGTGACGACAATTATTTGGAGCCCCCCACCTAGTGGGGGATCAGGGTTAGTGCCCCCGAAGCTAAAAATAGATGTAAAATTTCCTTGTAAAATGTTGTAATTTTGTAGTCAATCTAGGCCGTTCATTAGGCGGAGATCTGGCTGTAGGAGTTATGTTTAATTTTGGGTTTTTTGCCCTAGAAGGAAACCACTCGCTATATATGAGGGAATTGTATTGCGTTTATGTAGATCTATATTCTGAGTGAGAAAGAGAGAGGAGATTGTGTGAGAGCGAAGAGGGAATTACAACAGATCTGCTGTAGGTTGTATCTCTTCAATTTGCTGGATAATATAAAAGGAAGGACTGGCTGTTTCTTCATGGACGTAGCCCAAATTGGGTGAACCACATATATCTATGTCTCTCTTGTTTTTTTGTTTTTATATTTCTGCAATATATTTTATGTGTTCCATTGCTCTGTAATATATAATTTTCTAACGCGTACTCCTCCATGACCTTGACCATATGTTGTTGTCGTGTAGAGGGGCCATGTCTGGAGGTCATGGCCACCATCTTCTTCTTTCCTTGAGGGTGTATCATCAGGAAAAAAAATTTCCCAATTTTTGAAATGAGCTTACTGCATTGTTTTGCAGTGCCCAAAGAGATGGCGGTAGGCGGTGCTACCTCCGGTATCCTGTACAACTTATTTCCAAATGTAATAATAACAACGCGAGGCCTTGACTCATACACAACAAGTTGCTTCCACAACTATGGTTGGCCTAATAATACATCACAAACATCAAGGGGAGCAACGTCACATAATACCTCATCCATGAAAGGCTTGATGCTGTATTGAAGGCGACATTGTTGGCTCACACACAGATCCCTTCCTTGGTGAAGCCACCTGATGGTGTATGGTTGTGGGTGTGATGTGGTTGGTAAGGCCAACCAATTCATGACCTCTACTGCAATGAGGTTCTTTTGGATCCCATTGTCGACAATGAATTGTTTTGGGGAACCCTTTACCCACATATGGGAGTTGAAGAGACGCTCCTCCTCCGGATATTCGGGTTCCTCCTTCTGGATCTTTGTGGTGGAGATGGTGGCGTTGGGCTCCACATAAATAATCTACTTCCCTTTGTCATTCCCCTTGTTGGGTTCTAACTCAGAGTTAGAACATGCATCTGATTCTGAAGCCCTCAGTTTGGCCACCAGTGATTGCTTGGCCCGACACTCACTTGTGTTGTGGGTAGAGCTCTGATGGAACTCACACCACTTTCTAGTGTCATTCTTTGGCTTCACAGTGTTGTCCTTTGCTTGTGGCCTTGGCAGGTTGTCTTGGGCCATCCCGCCTTGGCTTTATCCTTTGTTTTGCTATTTGGGGGCACCTTTCCCTTGCTTTAGATTCATAGATCCAAAGTCTCACTTCTTCTGTTTAAACTTCTTCTTGATCTGGACGGTATGTCGGTACGCTGTGCTGAGTGAGGAGATGTCCAAGAACTCCATCTTGCCCTAGATGTATCTATGTAGGCAGTTGTGGTACTTGAGTACCTATTGTTTCTCAGAATCCTTAATACCCAACTTCGTACGAAGGGTATGAAAAACATTGGTAAACTCCAACACATCTTGGTCCCTTCCTTGCCGCAACATGGTCCACTTTATGTATTTGTCCTTGTAGCTCTCGAGAGGGTAGTACTGCTCCTTGATGGTGTCCCAGAATTAATTCCAAGTTGGAGTGGCTGAAAATAGTGAGGTCGTACTTTCATCTTCCTGCTCACAAGAAGTTTCCCACCAGTCCTTGACGTGGGGAGAGGCTTTGAGAAGAACAAAAGTAATCTTTTCTCAGTTGGAAAAATCATGAAAAGAAAAATATCCTTCTAGTAGATTCAACCATTTATCTACTGCATCTACATCTATTTGGCCCTCAAATATGGTAACGTCAAAATTTACTTGTACCTTAAAAGGTATGGAGCCTCCAGAGTGGTTGTTGGATGTGGATGCGCCGCTAGTGGGCAACCGTTGAAGGATCTGGGCAAAGTTATCCATCATCGCGTTCCTTTGTTTCTCGAAGGCCTCCTTGAGAAATATTTTGATAGGATCTCTTTCTCCCTCATATTTCTTTTCTTCCCCCATGGGAGGCCATTGGGATTTCTGAGGCTGGTCTTGCAAAGGTTCGACCAGTTCGAGCCCTAACTCCTTATATCTCGACCTAGTTGAGGACATGCAAAGAAAAACACAGAAATAGCAGAACACTCTGATACCACTGATATGAATTTAAACAAGAACGCAACGAATTACAGATATAACCATAAATACATAGATACAATAGAAATAACACTATCTTTCATTAATATCAAATAATGAAATATGCTTACAAACAAAATGGAAATGAGACTAGCTCGGGCGATGGTAGCTTATCTCTGAGAAGAGATGTGGTGGCTACATGCCTCTAAACTAAGTTAAATGAGGCTCAAGGGCCTTTTTACTATTGAACAATAAGAAAAAACCCTAAACAACCAAAACCCTAACCCGAGGAGATGTAACACCAAGAGTTTATGGGCCCCGTTGGGATTAGTTGGGCAGCCAACTTCCCGGGGTCATAACTTGGTCATATTATCTCCGTTTGACGCACATAATACCTCATTGAAAATATCTCTTCAAGGACTACAATTGAAAGCATGATTTCAATTGCCAAAAAAAATCTTTTAGGGCCTCAAAACAACTCCGGAAGTTCAGGACACGAAAAACTGCCAAAAATAGTAAATTGTGCTACAATTAAGGAAAATTAAAAACTGAAAGAAACAATGGTGGGGGTCCACGTGGAATAGGCGGATGGCCACCAATATCCACTTGGATCACTTACTCAACCCCTTTAAAAAAAATTAAATTACATGAAATGTTTACATATCATTCATAAGAAAAATATAACCAGGGCTAT
Source organism: Pinus taeda (assembly GCA_000404065.3). Classification (NCBI taxonomy): domain Eukaryota; kingdom Viridiplantae; phylum Streptophyta; class Pinopsida; order Pinales; family Pinaceae; genus Pinus; species Pinus taeda. The sequence continues at coordinate 203,195 of APFE030285132.1, forward strand.
CATAGTAAGGGAATTTGCTTTATGCAATGTATGGACTTAAAGTGAGTGATAGAGAAGCTTAACAAGGTATTGTCTGAATGGTTTTTCTAAAAGATGAATCAGATTATAGCTATATGCTACATGAAGGCATTCTATTGAAATGAATGAATATTCATAACAAACATCAATTAATAGTGAAAACAACAAATTGTACTAACCCTAACATCATACATCAAATATCCATGAATTGAATAGTTTAACCATGATAACGCTTATTGATACAAGTTCACATGAGTAAGAATTGAGCGAGAAATATGTCATTGCCTCTATTCTAACCATCTACAAACTCCTAGGGAGTTAATAACCATTCACATGAAAAGATAGATATGATAGATCCATTAACTATCTAATTTTGTAGTATCACAACAACAATCTAGTTTACATAATTAGAGAAGAAGAATGAAGTCTCAATGACCATTACACAATAAACCATTCCCACCATTGATAATAAATTAGTCCTAGGGGTCTAACTCACCATCTCCTACGTATATATTTATAAACAAATCTAAGGGCTTCATCATTGACAAAGTCAAAGATGGTCATCCTATCACATCCTCCATCAAATAAGGATCATTACTAATCAAAATAGCTTGATCCATGCTTAGATTAGATTCAAAAGGTAGCACCCAAATATTGAAGTGATTTTTTTTGTCCTCATTAACTGACCCAAGCTACTTCTAGGGCATCCACTTCAAAGAAGCAATCTCACTCCTCTTGAAAAATAGATTCTTCTCTCCCTAATTTCATTTCTTACCCATAGTTTGTGGATTTGCCTACAAATTTTGCAAATTTCTAGTAATCCATAATTCTTGGAACTTTTTAGGGTTTAATATTTCTTAGGTCACCCTAGTTTTATCAAATTATTGATCTATAAACTATCATGAATATTCCATTGGAAAATTCAATCACAATAAATATGATGAAAATACTAAAATCTTTATTATAAAGGTTATTTCCTTTAGATTTCAGATTCTTTAATAGTTGTTTTTTGGCTTAAATGTATGAAATCGCTGATATGTGAAAAACAAAGAACATAGAAATGCACATACACACACCATCCACAAATAAAAACAATATTTTACCTTAGGAAACCTTTATGGGAGCAAATACCAACTAGAAAATGAGGTCGCTTTGCTTTCTTTTCTCTAGTACAAAAATATTGAAATACAAAGAAAGAGGCACTCTTTATGTAGTTACATGAGACTTGTGCCCTATAAGGCTACTATAAAATATTACCCCTTCCCATTTTCTCTTTAGTTTCCCACTCCCGATTTCTCTTCTCAACTATCGAACACATACAGTAACATAGAATGGAACCCCATATCCTTCTAGCAACCCAGTGTTTAACAACCCTCAAATAGAGTTATGGTTTTGGAACTTATGTAATATTCTCAAAATTTCACACATGGATAGTGTCATGTGTGTGAGTAATGAGGGTTTATGTGACATCCTCTCGTACCATGGTGGTCAACATGGTAGGCCAACTTGCAAGAGCTCCAATTGACATGATTCTTATGTTGTTTGAAAGGTCTCTAAGTGTAGATTAGATTCAAGGGGTCTTGGCACAAGTGAGGGAATTTTTAACCCCAAAAAATGTTGTTTGATTCCTCAAAATGGATTTAGAAGGTTTCATGCCCTAATTTTCCAAACCGGGAGTTGACCACACAAATATATTCCTCCAAAAGCATTGAGATAGATGGAAACTAATATAATGATCCGATCTAGATTAATTATCATCATTAAACCAATGCATCTTCATCTTGGATGGTCCAATGATTTATGGTCTATGAATATGTCAAAAATGATCAACATGGTTAGAGTAAACAATAAACTCTTCCTTGATTCCAATAAAGCGCCCAAACCTGCACATGCTTAAATTTTATTTATCTTTCGAACATTGACATTACATAATAAATCCATTAAATTTTAGTTCACTTTTGGGGTTTAGTATTTATTATAACAATTATTGGTACAATATCATATACATACATACTTGAATTATGCTAGGGTTACCATTATGGTGACTCCTTGCATTTACTTTCATGCTTAAAACACTTTTAGTGCTCTCACTTACTTGATATGGTCCATATGAAATTAGGGAATAAGATTTTTAGCCAAAATAATTGTGAGAATACTCTAAAATGGTCTTCATTTAGATATTTGGGCTTTCTTATGGTTTGAAAATGCTTCCTTTATGAATGTATACACTACAAACACATTGTTTTTTTATTGTTGGGGTTGTGACTCCATGACTTGAGTTTTATATGGTGCCTTATGTTAGGGTCCCATAATTTATAGGATCTCAAGGTGATTAAGCATTTCATAGTTTGTAGGTTTCAAACTGTTCATAAGATGTCAATTTTCAATTGATTTCATTAAAAAGAAAAAAAGAGAAAAAAGATAAAAGAAATGAAAAGAGGGTATATAAAAGAAAAAGAAAAAGAAAAAGAAAAAGAAAAAGAAAAAGAAAAAGAAAAAGCAAACAGAACCCCAAATGTTGTTCAAATCATTCAGTCTAAGCATGATTGAACAAATTTCAATTTATGTTGATAGGATAGAAAATAAATATTTTCCAAACAACTTAATCTTGGCAAATCAATAGCTAGGTAGAAAATAAAATTGGTTCAACTATTTAATCTGGACCAAGAGGAGAAATAAGTGATAGAGTAGGTTAGGTTTTGAAAGAAAAAGAGATGAAACAAAAGAGGAAAGGGTTTGCAAGTCTATATGCACCCTGCAAAGGGAAAAGAAAAAATATTAGGCTATAGAACAAGGGTAGGTAGATTGAAAATAGAAGGACATATGCTAATCTTGTCCTAAGGTTGGAGAGAAAAATCAAAAGAAAGACCAAGGAAGGGGCATTATATTACTTTGATATCATTATTCCCCTAAAATTTAAATATTTACCCCCTTGTACCTATATTCTGTCCCTCATTTATCACCCGACCCCACCACGCACTCACCCGTCGCATCGTGTTTAATTCACCCACTAGCTATCATTCCATCCCCGCTCACTCCACTAGATCTAACGGCCCACATCATCTTTCGGCTCCCCCTCACCCTCCGAAAGTTAATCCTAAGGGGGGGGGGGGTTCCTAAGTCGATGGTTTCTGCTCCCCTCCGTGTCACGACCTCATGAGTTCGCAACCCCCTCTCATACCACATATCACTCCCCAACCCCCCCGAAAAGCTGTATTCGATACCACAAATTTCTCACCCATTCCACCATTGGACACGTGCCACCTCACTATGCCAAGCTGTCTCATCCACCCAATCACTTCCATTCCACCCATTGGGCAATAAATGGGTTGGGTCGTTAGCCAACACACCCGTGCCAAATCAGGCCAATCCAATGGCATGATTACAAATCATAAAACCACCAATTCACGTCGATTTCAAATTTTAACTGTTATTGTGCACTTGCAGGTGTTTTTTCACTCCATTCAACCATTACCAAGAATGCACAGTGAAGCCAAATCACAGTAATACAATGCAGGATTACTCATTTTCTTGCAGCGATCATCATTTCCCACTCTCGAATCCCATATCTGTTTAATTCCCTATTCTTTCTCCCTCACTGAAATCCCACTTCTTTTATCCCTTTCTGTACAAATTTAGCACATGACAGTTTTCACAGGAAAGCTGTAGAGAAAGAAGAACAACAATAGCACTAAAGAAGAAAGAACCAGACGTATTCAACCCAATGGTGCACCCACCACTGGATTTAGATCATTTACTACTGGCTGACAGGGATTACAAGATCCATGAAACCCTCTTAGAATTTGATCTATTTAATATATATTGCTGGTGGGAGGAAAAATTCATGGAGGAAATGGATGACATAGGCCTTTGGGACACCAACCTGTCATTCTATATCTTCCCTAAAACACATAGTTGCCTAGAATTGATCAGGAAGTGTCATTCATGTTACAATCCATAGCAAAGAGCAGTGATGGCCCCAATAGGACATATTTTATTCACAATTGATGCTCAATCCATCATGCAGATGATGCAAGCCCCGGTTATTAAAGGAGTTGTTCCCTTTTCACATGAAGTTCTGATTGAAATGTACCAAAATATTGATTTCTCCAAGAGAGCTAAGACATTAAAACTTTTAATGGCTGAGAACACACCTCTGCCAAGCAAAAACCCTCCTTATTCCTCCTTTGTTTTCCCTGTCAGAACCAGACATATTGCCACAATTCTTTCCTATTTACTAGGCTGTTATTTTGACCAATGAATTGATGAAGCTATTATAGCTTTCCTATCTATCATCTCAACTGAATCCAAGCCTTCTATCCTTTTCAACTTCAGCCAGTTACTAGCAGATGCAATCCATGAACAACTGGTCAGTTTCTTCACAGATGAAGTTTTTCATTACTCCTCAGTGTTGGTTTACATGTTTTTGTATTTTCAGGTAGGCAGGTTCCAGTTTCTGTTAACCAAAATGAATGAGGAAGGTGAATCTCAATCAGTAATATTTTGGATAACATTGGTAATGAAACATCAAAAGGACTTCAGTTACAAGACATTTTTGGAAATGTTTGTCCACCTACCAATGAGCCTCCTTAGTGGGACAATAGAACCAAGGATAAATGAAGATATAAAGAGAATTATGCAACTGTCTTATCAATCCAGAACTGGTGATTGATACTTGTACCAAAAATACACCGAAATAAGAGTGTATGGCTGTGAGTTAGCCCCCTACAAGCTGCCAAAGTTCCTCCCCATGAGAATATTTGCATTGGAGTACATTAGACAGATGATTAGTGTAGATGAGATGCATTTTGTATCAGCCAAGAAGAAATCCCAATTCAGGATCAAATCCCAAATTGGTCCCTTCATTTGCAACAACAGAGCTATAGGAGAGGAGGCAGAGACAAGATTAAGGGAGATGAATTTTACCCATAGCTTCACATGGTCTTATGACCCATGGGGCATTATTTCTAAGAAGAGGGTGGAAAACAAGTCCATTGCCTACATCCACACTCCAAGGCCCGGAATCGAGAAATATATGAATCAGATAGAATGGATGCCCGATACATTACAAGAGGTCGAGGAGCAAGTAATCTCCTCTTCCAATGCATAGACTCCAAGGCAACAGGAGAAACAAATTACTGAAGAAAGGACTGAAAAAGAAAAAGAACAAGAGCAAGGGATAACAGGGAAGAGGTCCAGGGAAGATCAGTCACCAAGAACTGATATTTCCATGAAAGAATTCAGGTTGAAGTATAGGAAGAAGCCTAGGAAACATATGGACATAGATAAAGGATCACCACAATAGATGGTGATCAACATAATTGATATTCAAATTCATCCCCATCTGGAGGACAATCATTTCCTTCAACTCTGATTTCAGAAAGACAACAATCTCTTCAAGTGTCCTCATCTTCAAAGGTGAATGAAGAGAAGAAGAGACAATCTTTGATACCTTTAGAGAAATCAAAATCAGAAATGAAATACTAAAGAAGAGCACATATGCTCAGTTTTGGAAGCAGAGTGCAACTTCACAAGGCATACTTCTCTCCGCCTTTGACTCAAAGAAGGGAAAAATGCACATGGCATTTTTGGAGGCACAAACATCAGATCCCAAAACTTCAACAGACTACAAGTAGACTTCCTTTGAGTTTGATGTCAAGAATTTCCATCCAATAGATCAGCTGGAGATGCACAAGAAAACAGGGGAAATGATTTCATCTACTTTAACCAACACTTACATGAATTTATTCAAAATGCAAGTGGCCCTCTTAGACGCTCAGTCTTAGTTGAAGATGGAGAGAATTTTGTGATTGCTAAAGGACACGAGGATTAAGTCTTTGGAAGACTTAGTAATAAAAATTGAATATGATCCCTCAGATACAAAAGCAGCTGAAGAAGTAATAAAGAAGAAAGAGTTAGACATTGCAGCTCTGAAGAAGCAGCTCAAGCTGCCTACTACACATGACTCACTGACCAAGGAAATAGAAGAAACAAAGAGCATAAAGGTCGACATGATGAAACTAATAGTGGAGAAGTCCATCCAAATCAAATAGATGGAGACAAAAATGGAAAAGATGGTGTAGGAGAAAGAAAAAGCAACACAGACGGCTAGCATTGCAGTGGAAACCCCTACTCTAACAACCCTACCCATAACTACTCCAACAGGTGTAGCCATAGGAGCAGGAAGTAGTGCAGGACAATTGGCAAGATCTATGGAAGGAATGAATATGCAGAATTAAGAAATCAAGAGGTAGGAATCCCAAGTTGGTGTGCTACAGGATCAAATTAAAAGAGCTGAAAACAATCACTTGGTAGAGATGCAGAGAGCAAAGGCATTGATGGAGAAGCTTCAGAAGTCAGAAAAAGAATCCTCGATTGGAAATACTCTAGGGAGGGTTAAAGGGATCATTTGGCACAAAGTAATATATCGTATGAATGAAATTTGGCGTAACATCAAAATTATTTTTGAGCAGAAAGAGTTAGTATAGAAAGCCAAAGAAGCCATTTCATCCACCAATACAGAGTTGGGAGATATGGCAGCAACAACAAACATAATTATCAAGTTTCTGAATGCAAGAAAAAAATATGAGCTGGAAGAATTGGGAGTAGCATATAGGACAAAGACCATACTACAGGTCAAAAAGGTGATGAGAAAGAAAAGTTTAAATGTGTAGCTTCAAGAAAAATGCCAAGTTATAGAGCAGAAAGTCAACAAGTTTTTCAATAGAATGCAGCCTCTACATCAAAAAGGCCTTCCCTCTCTATTTGTTATAAATGACAAACTCATGGATAGAGGGGATTATGTCAAGAAATTACAGGGCATAACCACATATGCTGCAAATCTATCCAACATCAAAGGTAGCATAATAGGAAAGGCTTTACTAGAAGCAATAAACAATCAAATTTACATTGAACATGATCTGAAGCCTGTGTTTTTGGTCAAGCCATCGTTTGCAAAATACACTGATGTTGATGAGGTTTATCGAATATTAACCAAGATCAAGATCCCAGAGGGGGAAGCATGGAGTGACTTATGTGACTACCAGGAAGAATGAGACAAGGATGACTAGAGTGACCATACATGCATGAGTCAACACCAACCACGTCAACAGAACCACTCCAGTCAAATAAATACTTCAAGCAACAACATCCCTAAAATAAAGGACATCTATCCCAGTTTTCTCAGCATGGTCACTCCCTGGCTACATTAGTCAAATTTTCCTTCGTTGTAATAAATAATAGATTTCCAAGTGTACAGGGCAAATTGTTGTAGTTTTTGTTTAAATAGTCCATGCATTGGGAGTATTAGGGGTTGGACCCTAGTCATTGGAACAATTTTTCTATTTGGAGCATTGTAATTTTGAGCTGGAGCATCAATAAACATGACAGTTTATAGGATACTTGATTTGTTTTGACCTAGTGATGTTTTTCTTTTTATGTTTAATGTATTTTTGTTTATCCATCCATGCATCTTCCATTCTTATTGTGAAGAATAAATTATAGTTTAAGATATGCTGTTGGAGCACAACACCTTACTGCTATCTGTGTTTACAATCTATACATTTTCCTTTGAAGTATGATAAAAAAATACTTGAATGCTTTTTAATCCTAACTGATATCATTTTTCTATCATTCCATTTATCACTTTGCTTTGAAGATCTAGTAAGAACCGTTAGCTTTCCTTGCAAACACTCTGTAAGATTGATGCTACCACCTAGCCTGTGACTCCATAGCCCAATGGAAAATATTAAAAAACGATCTTTCTCCAACCAAATGAACAAACAAACAAACAATATTTTTATTCTTAATATCTAGCCTAAAACATTATAGCACTAAAAACAAAGTTAAATCATAATTACATAGAGAGAGACCTCTCTGAGTCCAGGAAGGCTAGGTCCTACACTAATAAGTGGTTTGATGTATCTTTTGTGACTTTTGTCCTGCCAATATTCAAAATCACAGAACGATACCATAGTGGCGACCATACTGGTGACATTGAAAAATTATCCTTTCATTCGAATTTAGAGTACCCAATTAAATAGATTTGTATGATATTATAACTCCTAAGATTGGTTTATCTTTTGTTATTTGAATATTCAATTTGCCTGTGTGTTAGATCTAAACACTGGCTCCTAAAAGAATCTCTACTAGATCCCATCTAGATCCCAACCCTCCTACCATAGTAGATAATCTTGAAAAGATCCTAAGGAAAACTCCTAGAACTAAGAGTCAGACAAGCAGTAGATTTCTTCATAGATCCAATTCACTCCTTGAAAACTTTATCACCTTCCAAGCTATCCAGTTTGATTTACACTTTGAACAAGGCTTATTCAGGACTAAATCAGAGAATTGGAAAGACCATATAATCTTTGATCCATCAATCTTACTTAAGAGCCCAGTAAGAGAACTTTCCTCACAGACTGAATCAGATCTTCAACTCTTACAACATTTTGATAGACTGCAAGATCTAGTGACATATCTCACCTCAAAAATTGATGATGCTTACCTTCGACAGTCAGTAGAATTAAGTGCTTTAAACCTCACAGCTTTCTCCACATCTCCACCTGCATATATTTAGTCACCAAGTCCTACTGCCTCCATAATTCCCACCTCTTCTTTCATCCTTCAACATAAGGTTGCTCAGATTCCCATACTCTCATTCCCGCCTAGCACTAGTCCAACTTCGTCCACTGTTCAACCTACTTATCCACTCTTAAACTTCCTTCAAGTGGTCCTCCACCACCACCACCAATCATGGCTGCCAGATATGCTCCTTTGGTGCTACCTGCACCATTAGACAATATGCCACAAGATTATCAATCCAAAATTATATTGTTTGATGGGACAGGTCCTTTAACATCCCAACAACATGTGGACAAAATGAATGACTGTTTTGACCTGCAAGAGGTAGTTGATGAAAGTATTAAGCTCAGAATGTTCACTCAAAGTTTAGGAGGAGAAGTCAGAAAGTGGTTCAAATCGTTTCTTGCAAATAGTATAACTGATCTCCTTGCATTTCACCAAACTTTTCTCAATAGATGGGAAGTCAAGAAGAACCCTTTACAAATTCTATCAGAATATGAAAATAGTAAAAGGGAGCAAGGTGAAAGTGTACAGGATTATTGTGCTAGATTCAACAATACCTATAATGCAATACCTGTAAATCTCAAACCACCCCAGGATTTAGCCTTGATTAAGTTCCCAGATGGTTTTGATGCAGATATGTCATACCATCTTAGGGAAATAAATGTTCCAACATTAGAAGCAACGCAAAGAGACGTTGTGAGTGTAGAGGCCAATTTACAAGCTAAAAGAGCTAGGATGAGAACTAAAAGACAAGTGAATTTTAAGGAAGAAGCTTCAACTTCTGTTGCAGAAGCCAAAATTGATTCCTTAGTAAGGACTATGGAAAGGATGATGGAGAGAATCAATATAAATGATAGGAATGTTCCTAGGGAAAATACACATACCCAACAGAACCGAAATCCAAACCCTAGGAGAAACAATCCACAAATCAAATGAAGAGATCAAAGAGGCCCAGGTCAACAAATTAGGCCAACATTTCGAGAAAATTATGTTGATGATACAAGTGTAGTTGAATAAGTGGAGGAGAATCAGATAAATTTAACGGGAATTAATGAAGATGATTATGTTTTTCTTACACAAGAAGAACATGAATTGTTTTTGTTGACTCAAACAGAATTGGAATCTAAAGAATCTAACAATTATAAACATGGTTTTGAAAATTCTATACTAGAAGTCCATAGATAATATAATCTTAGGAGCAAGAAAAACAATTATATCTCAAACAGAAAAGATCTAAATAATTATGCTAAGAAAACTTTAGAATCTGATCCTAAGAAAATAGCTGAAATCTCAAAGAGAAATGACAACAACTTAGAAAAGAGAAATACAGAAAATGTTATCAAGAAAACAATTGATGTCTCAACAAAATCTGTCCAAACTGAAATACCTACTACAAGTAAACAAGCTAAACTTGCAACAAAGACCATAGCTGACAAAACAAATTTCTCAAACTTGCTAAAAAGTCATGCACCCTTCAGTATTGAGAATGAAATTGCAAAACTCAAGATCTCTATCCCCCTTACTGAATTGGTGAACAAGAATATCTATAGGTATCAAGTCCTAAAGGCACTCAAAGTAGGAGAGAACACAAATACAATGAATTTAAATGATGACCAGCCTGAACTCTTGTTTGGACCAGAAGTGGATGGCAAGCATCAAGAAAGGGGTGCTCCTCCATTTTATGTCAATCTTACTATTCATGATAAGATTCTTCATAATTCCATGTTGGATTCCGCTGCATTAGATAATCTCATGCCAAATACTGTTATGGAAAAACTTGGACTAGAAGTTACTAGACCATACAAAGATCTCTATTCTTTTGACTCCAACAAGGTTAGATGTATAGGTCTAACTAAGGACCTTTGTGTCACACTAGCCCAGATACCAGCCAAAAGATTAGTAATGGATATTGTAGTAGCAAATATTCCTCCTAAGTATGGTATGTTATTATCTAGGTCTTGGGGGGCTAAGTTGTGGGGAACACTTCAAATGGATATGAAATATGCCACAATACCAGTATTTGGTCAATCAAGGAGACTATATAGAGAAACGTTAATGAAGTACATGGTGAGTAGTCAAGAAAGACCAAAAAATTATCCCCTCTACTTAGTTCACACTGATCTTGATTCCTTTATTTTGTATAATGACAATGATGGAGACATAGATAAGCAGGTAAAACAGGCAGAAAATGAATTCAATGAAAAACATGATACTCAAGTGACTTGCTCCTTTAGAGGAACTATTTGATTCTAATGATATTGCTAGAAAACCAAAAATGGAACCAACAAGAACAAACATAGAGGAATGCAACATAGGTAGTGAACAGAACCCCAAAATTATAAAACTGTCAAAATCACTACCTCTTATGGCTAAAAGAAAATATAAAGATCTATTCAAAAAATTCATAGATGTGTTTGCATGGAGTTATGAAGATTTAAAATCCTATGATACTAGCATTATATAACACAAGATTCCAATCAAAGAAGATCAAAATGCCTTCAAACAAAAATTATGCAGGATAAATCCTGTGCTAATGCCTCTGGTAGAAAAAAAATAAAAAAGATGTATGAAACTAAGATCATAGTCCCAATTAGATATTCTAAATGGGTATCCAGCATTGTGCCTACTAGAAAGAAAAGTGGTGAAATAAGGCTATGCATTGACTTTAGAAATTTAAACAAAGTTTCTCTTAAGGACAACTATCCCTTACCGAAAATGGATCACATATTGCAGAGGGTAGTAGGTTCTAGTAGGATTTCCTTGTTAGATGGTTTCTCAGGATACAATCAAGTTTTAGTACATCCTGATGATCAAGATAAAACTAATTTCACTACCCCTTGGGGAACTTTCATGTATGTTAAAATGCCTTTTGGATTAATGAATGCAGGTGATACTTTTTAGAGAGCAATGGACATTGATTTTTTTAGAAGAGATTAGGTATTTCATTGTGATTTATCTCGATGACATCACAATGTTTTCAAAAACTGATGAAGAACACTTAGCACATCTATGAAAAGTATTTGAAAAGTGCAGAAAGTTTAGTATTTCACTCAATCCTAAGAAATCATTGTTTGGTCTTGATAGAAGGAAAGATTTTAGGCCATATCATCTCTAAAGATGGAATCTGGATTGACCCCAGTAGGGTTGAAGGCATCCTTAAAATCAATCCTCCAAGAAACATGAAAGAACTTCTATCTTTTATTTCAAAAATCAAAATTTTAAGAAGATTCATACCAAATCCGTCCGAATTACTCAGGAATATAACAAACATGCTCAAAAAGGACACAAAAATCAAATGGAATATGGAGGCCAAGCAATCCTTTGACCTAGTCAAACATGCATTAACATAAGCTCCAGCTTTAATCAGCCCAGATTTCACTGAGGATTTCATAATCTTTTCTTTTGCATTTGAACATACTATTGCTGTTGTGTTATTGTAGAAAAACAATGATGGACATGAACAACCAATAGAATTCTTTAGAAAAGCTCTGAGAGATGCTTCTTTGAAGTACAATATCATGGAAAAACAAGAATTTGCTTTAGTTAAAGCAATCAAAGACTTCATGGTTTATGTTTTACATTCTCATATCATTGCTTATGTGCCCAATGTAGTGGTAAAATATATTCTTAACTCAAAATGGACCAGATGGGAAGAGAGGCAAATGGATAGCTATGATATTGGAATATGATATAGAAATCAAGCCCACCAAGTTGATCAAAGGACAGGGATTAGCCAAATTGATGGCTGAATCAAATTTCAATGCTTTAGACATTAACATGGTGTTTGATTTGGATGATCTCGAGGAAATGGAAACTCCGCCAATAGATGAGGCATATTTAAATTCTCCCTGGTATGTGGACCTTTTATATGTTCTTGTCATTTTAAATGCTCCTCCTGGATTATCCAAAACCAAAGCTAGATTTCTCAAATTAAAAGCTGTCAAATTTTGTATTGTTGATGGTATATTGTATTAGAAAGATGCCGAAGGTGTTTTACTCAGATGTTTGTTAAAGGATGATGCGGACAAAATTACGTAGGGATTCCATGAAGGTGACCGTGGAGGCCATCTTCATTGAAAGACAACTGCTAATAAAATCCTTAGAGCTAGTTATTATTGGCCTACATTATTCCTAGACATCCATAAGATGGTAATTTCTTGCCACAAGTGCCAACTCTTTGAAGGAAAGAGAAAATTACTACCTCTGCCTTTGAAACCCATCTCTGTTGAAAGCCCTTTCCAACAGGGAATTGGATTTCATTGGCGAAATTCATCCTTCATCCTCTGCCCAACATAAATGGATCCTAACTGCGACAGATTACTTCACCAAATGGATATAAGCCACTCCTCCAAGAGATGCTACTGATTCTGTCATAATAAAGTTCCTTGAAACCAATATCCTTTCTAGATTTGGCTGTCCTAAGAAACTAATCACTGATATTGCTGCAGCTTTCAAGTCAAAAAAGATGGTGGATTTCTGTCACAAATATCATATCCCTTTGGGACATTCCATAGCTTATTACCCTCAAAGTAATGGGCTGGTTGAATCTTCCAATAAAATTTTGGTAAACATTATTAAGAAGATATTGGAGGACAATAAGAAGTCATGGCACAACAAATTGATATATACATTATGGGTTGACAAATTGACTACAAAGAAATCAATTGACATGTCCCCATTTCAGTTGGCTTATGGTATAGATGCAGTATTTCCTTCTTCCATGGGAGTACCAGTTATGAAGATCACACAGGAGATACAAAGTGAGCCCAATGATATACAAAGGAGGATATATCAGACTATTTAGTTGTAGCAATCCAGAGAAGAAGTATACAACAGAACTCAAGTTGTCCAAGAAAATATAAAGAAAATTTTTGACAAAAGAACCAAGGCTGATGATTTAAAAATATGAGACAAAGTGTTAAAGTGGGACTCAAGAAGAGAAGACAAAGGAAAACATGGCAAATTTGAGAATATTTGGAAGGGTCCGTATATCATTTCATCTTTCAGAGGGAATAATGCATTTTTTCTCAAAGAATTATATGGAACAGAATTATCAGGAGGTCCTGTCAATGGCAGGATGCTAAATCATTATTTTTCATAAGCATAGAGATTTCCCCACTCCATTGTAAATATCATATTTTTTCAGGTTTAGTCGGTTAGTTCATTTAACAAGAAGAAATCAGATTGAAGACAAAATAGATTTGAAGGACTCAAAGCTATTGGTCATGTGTTCTTGACACTTCAAGCTGAGAAGTTCCATCCCCAACTGGAGCCACTGTTAGAGACCTATAATCTATATGATCTCAAGGTGATTAAGCATTTCACATTTTGCAGGTTTCAAATTGTTCATAAGATATCAATTTCAATTGATTTCATTAAAAAGAAAAAAAAAAGAGAAAAAAGAGAAAAAAATGAAAAGAGGGTATATAAAAAAAGAAGAAAAAAAAGAAAAAGAAAAAGAAAAAAGAACCCCAAATGTTGTTCAAATCATACAGTCTAAGCATGATTGAATAAATTTCAATTTATGTTGATAGGATAGAAAATAAAGATTTTCCAAACAACGTAATCTTGGCAAATCAATAGCTAGGTAGAAAATAAACTTGGCTCAACTGTTTAATCTGTACCAAGAGGAGAAATAAGTGATAGAGTAGGTTAGGTTTTGAAAGAAAACGAGACGAAAAAAGAGAGGAAAGGGTCTGCAAGTCTAAGTGCACCCTGCAAATGGAAAGGAACAAAATGTTAGGCTATAAAACAAGGGTAGGTAGATTGAGAATAGAAGGACATATGCTAATGTTGTCCTAAGGTTGAAGACAAAAATCAAAAGGAAGACCAAGGAAGGGGCATTATATTACTTTGATATCATTATTCCCCTAAACTTTAAATATTTACCCCCTTGTACCTATAGTTTGTTCCTCATTTATCACTCGACCCCACCACGCACTCACCCATCGCATCGTGTTTAATCCGCCCACTAGCTATCACTCCATCCTCGCTCGCTTTGCTCGATCTAACGATCCATGTCCTCTTTCAGCCCCCCCTCACCCTCCGAAAGTTAATCCTGGGGGGGAGGAGTCTGAAGACGATGGTTTCTACTCCCCTAAATGTCATGCCCTTGTGAGTTTGCACCCCCCCTCTCATACTACCTACCACTTCCCAGCCCCCCCCCCCCGAAAAGCTGTATTCGATACCACGAACCGCTCACCCATTCGGCCGTTGGACACCCGCCACCTCACTGCACCAAGCTATCCCATCCACCCAATCAATTCCATTCCTGACGTTGGACAATAAATGGGTTGGGCAGTTAGCCAACGGACCTGCGCCAAATCAGGCCAATCCAATGACACGATTGAAAATCATAAAACTACCAATTCATGTCGATTTCAAATTTTAACTGTTATTGTGCACTTGCAGGCATTTGTTCACTTCATTCAGCCATTACCAAGAAAGCAAAGTGAAGCCAAAGCACAATAATAAAATGCAGGATTACTCATTTTCTTGCAGTGATCATCATTTCCCACTCTTGAATCCCATTTCTGTCTAAATCCCTATTCTTTCTCCCTCATTGAAATCCCACTTTTTTTATCCCTTTTGGTACAGATTTAGCACATGATAGTTTTCATAGGAAAGCTGCAGAGAAAGAAGAACAACAATGGCACCAAAGAAGAAAGAACTAGAAGTATTCAACCCAATGGTGTACCCACCATTGGATTTAGATCATTTACCGCTAGCCGACAGGGATTACAAGATCCATTAAAACGTCTCAGAATTTGATCTGTTTAATATATATTACTGGTGGGAGGACAAATTCGTGGAGGAAATGGATGACATAGGCCTTTGGGACACCAACTGGCCATTCTATATCTTCCCTAAAACACATAGTTTCCCAGAATTGATCAGGAAGTGTCATTCATGTTAAAATCCATAGCAAAGAGCAATGATAGCCCCAACAAGACATATTTTATTCACAATTGATGCTCAATCCATCATGCAAATGATGCAAGCCTCGATTATTGAAGGAACTGTTCCTTTTTCACATGAAGTTTTGATTGAAATGTACCAAAATCTTGATTTCTTCAAGAGAGCTAAGACATAGAACTTTTCATGGTTGAGAACACACCTCTCCCAAGCAAAAACCCTCCTTATTCCTCCTCTGTTTCCCCTGACAGAACTAGACATATTGCCACAGTTCTTTCCTATTTACTTGGCTATTATTCTGACCAATGGATTGATGAAGCTATTATAGCATTCCTATCTATCCTCTCAACTAAATCCATGCCTTCTATCCTTTTCAACTTCAACGAGTTACTAGTAGATGCAATCCATGAACAGATGGTCAATTTCTTCACAAATGAAGTTTTTCATTACTCCTCAGTGTTGGTTTACATGTTTTTGTATTTTCAGGCAGTGTTTCCAGGAAAACTAGTATCTATTTGATCTGCTTGTCCCACTAAGATGGGTAGCTATCTTAGAAACAAACAATTCAAAGTAACTTGTGTTTTCCTTTATGTACGATAGATAAGAGAGAAGCAAAGAGCACCAACCTGAATCTTTCACTTGGCTCCTTGCTTGTTTCCTCTCTCCTTTGATAGAGCTTGCCACTCCTTTCTCACTTGTCCCACTTTAAAGAACACCTGTAGAGGCAAAGCAATAGAACACCATCAAAGCATAGAGATCTATAATACCATAAACAATGCAGAATCTGAAGTACATTAACCATACAATTGCATTCACAAATAGCAAGATTCACAAATACACAAGTGTATGGAGGAAAACTCAAATAAATTTATTGATAGTAGAAGTAGAAGAGAGGATTACAACCTAGTTGTCTGATCGAGCATTATCTTCCCAGCATGAAAGCCCTCTTCACCTCATGAAAAGCAAGATCACCCAACAATGAAATGTCTCAAAGAGAAACCAACAACACTTCCTTACAAATTACAAAATTCCAGCCCCTCAATCTCTCAGATGAGGGATCCATTTATAGATATTTGTAGAGGGGTGAGTCAGCTTCTGGGTTTTTTATTAGTGTCATTTCACTGATAGTTCTTGGTTCCACTTGGAGATTTCATGATCTCTTACTCATCCCTGGGCGAATTCAGAGAGGCAAGTGTCATATGAAAAGTTTCTAGAAGATTCTCTGGGTTTCCACTTAGCAAGATGTCTCTGCCATTTGTCTACTCTTGCTCATCGCACTTTACAGAAGGAATTTTCAGTATGCATCGCACCTCTTGTGTGTAGCAGGTGAGATGCATCACACCCTAAGCATGGAGCAGTCTGTATGGTCCAGTTTTGGCCAGTTCTGAGTAGTTTTTCAGGTGGAACTTCTGGGAAATGATGTAATCAGTTGACCATGATCCTTTATGGTGTGAAAAAACACTTTTAAGGGTTTAAGAGCCCTTGGTTTATCGACATATGTGATTGGGATTGCAGTGCCCAAATATGTCTATAACAGGTTCCCCCTAAAGCATGAGGTCTTAAATCTTCTAATGTCGGGTGAAATGCTTTATCATGAGGATCCGAGGTTTTTCGAACTTGAAGGTGACCTGTATAAATTACAATACAATACATTATCTTCATATTATTTTCATGATCTAGCTGAGGTGGGCATTCCCATGCTCAGCTTTATAAATTCATTTTCATGTACATAGGACAGACAATCGTCTGCTTTTGCAGACTGGTGATTCTTGTAGAGCCATCATCCCTTAGTCTGGATGATCATCTGTGCAGCTATGGTGTACATTTGATGTCTTTATTTTCCTGAATATATTGCAGCCTGTATGGATGAAACTAGATTCAGGGTCTTCAAACTCGTTCAATCTTCGCCCGATGTACAAGTCGATCCATCTGAAAAGATGTTCTGAAGTCGAACATGGAAAGACATCGCCTGATTACCAGCCAATGATGTAAGCTGTTAACAAGCACGAGAAGAATCACCGATAATGATAATGACCCTCAAGGTACTGTAGTACAATTCACGTGGTGTGAATATATGAGTCGATGTTGAACACCACGCAAAATCCTTTGGTCGAAAGCCATTGATGTAAACCTATCACCGGAAGTGAGAAACTTGCCATTGAGGCATGTAAGCTTCAAAGTACTGAAAGGGTTGTTCCTAAGTCAACTTCTTGGATAATGAGCTGATGTCGACAAGTAGTGACCCATTGTAGGAGGGCCTTAATGAATCCCACATCTACGACACGAAACGAAGCAAATTCTTTTCCAGAGGTGAAAACGATCTGATGATACAAGGTTCAGGAATGGCGGTCATGAAAAATGGAGAGTGAAGGTATTGCAGTGGATGAGGCGTTAGCTGGGTTGGTGAATTCTCTGAATGACTTCTCTTGAACATATCGGCGACACTGAAATGGATTGGTAGCGTTACCCCAAAAATGGATGGTACGGAGGACCAATGGTGATGTGACTGGTGAATGGAATAATCCAACCCGACTCGATCATGGTGATGGAGTGAAAGCGTCATGTTCAAGAGCGACCTGCTACCAATGAAGTTCTTCAAGTTTTCTTCCCTTCTTCCCCAGTCATTGCTGACTAGTACCTCTTTATTTTTGTCAAGCTTGAGGAGGATAAAATATGCTTGTTCTATAATTTTCCCTTTGGGAAAACCTGTCGCTATGTTTTAGTGAGCCTAGCGACAATGAAACTCGCTCTTGTCCGGATGGACAAGTTTGTCACTATTGTTTTAATGAGTTTAATGACAAAGATAACTCAGTCCTTTTCATGTTTAGAGAGTTTGAAAAGGGATGGAAAGGAAATCTAACAATCCTTTTTTGTGGCATAATCCCTTAAGTCCGAAAAAGTATAAAATAATACGAAAGGGATGATTTTTCGATAGTTTTAGCGAGCCGAAAAAGACAAGCGCTCGATCTTTTTGTGGAAGGATCCCTGAGGTCCAAAAAGATTAAAATGTAGAGGAGGGATGGCACTTCCCCTTACCTTAATGAGCTGGAAAGGCCAGTAGCTCGATAATCTTTTCATATTTTACGAGTCTAAAGAGAGCTTAAAAGAGACTCATTTTTGAGGAACGAGTGATGTTCACAGATAACAACTGGTTCCAGGTAAGTTTGGAACTTCTCAGACACGACAGTGTAAAGAGGGTGGCTAACAGAATCAATCATCGCAGTTATTCCTCAAAAGGGTAAACAATCAAGTGGAAGTGTATGATCGGCCAAAAGAATGGAGGTGACAGTAAGAACACAACCAAGGCTCAAAAGGTTTATAGCAAGGGAATCACGAAGGTTATTTACCGAGGGTGGATTCATTTTTTAATGAGCTTGAATCTTTAGAAACTATGCTCAGTGGCGGGTTTATTTTTTAACGAGATTGAACCCTGTGGTAACATTACTCATGCTAATCATCTTTAAAGATATCTCTTATTATTAGGTTCATTTTTTAGTGAGCTTGCCCCATGCGAAACTTTGCTCAGCTGCCTTTTTATGCAGGCTAGAAACGACGAACTACAGAACTAACTACACTATGAGTTAATGAACTACTGAGGCTAGGTAGGATAGTTTAGAAAAAAACATTTCCTTTGCTTTTCCTGTGTTCCACCGACAAAGGTGAATGGTGGATCAGACCAATCACCTAACCTAAGCAGTTGAACTAGAAGTTAGGCTAAAATACTAAGCAGTTGAACTAGAAGTTAGGCTAAAATACTACGAGGTTAGAGTTACGCTGGTCACTTTTCACTTGCATAAAAAGGTTTGCATGCCCCTAGGTATAAAGAAAAGTAGAGTTTCCAGGTCATCGTATGGAAGTCCTTGAATTTAAGCAAGATTGTTTCGTTCGCAGAGCAGACAAAACACTTCCTTGGCTTTGTCCATCAAAATAGACAAAGGTGAATGGTGTGAGCTTCCAATCACATAACCTTCGAGTTTTAGACTGATACTCAAATCCTACAAGGAAATGGTGTTTCAGATCAATCATATTTCAGACTGATACTCAAATCCTACAAGGAAATGGTGTTTTAGATCAATCATATATCCTACGAGGAAATCTATCTTTTCAGCTGGGTTCGCCTGCAGAAGCAAACCAGGGTGCATGCCCCCTGTGTTTTGTTACATTCACCAAATTACTCGCAGTAATTAGGTGGATGAACTGGAGGTTGAAGAGACATTCTTGACGCAAATAGACCATTTAGGGATGGCATTTAACTCGTAGCCGTTTTTGAACTGGGGAATGAAAGCTGGTCGACAAGTTGCACCATTCTGCCTTCATGCGGGAAACACATCACTCGAAAGAGTGTGGAAACAATAGCTCCCATGCTGTAAATGTAGTCACACCCAAGGAGTAGATTGTAATCTAGTGGCCCTTGGACTACCATCATGTTCAAGTGAACGATTTTCCTTCTCAAAGTTATAGGCAAATTTGGAAGGATTCCTAATGGTCGACTGGTTCCTTTGTTGAAGCCTGACAAATTTCGATTCTTAGGCAAAAGCGATGGCGAACCAAGCGCTTTCCAAGCAGTTAAGGAAAGGATACTCACGGAAGTCCCTTCATCTATGATAGTGCTAGACATGATCATTCTGTAAACTAGTACTATGATTCAGAATGGTACATTAGATGGAAGGCGGGGTCCAGCTAGTAGATTCCAATCGAAGGAAACGACTAGATTTCTTGGACGGGGGACTGAATAAATGACTGGATGAATCTCTTGAAAATGGGAACTTCCCTCCTGTGGTAAAGGAATGGGTAGATTTCCCCCATGTTCATCAGACTCTGTATTAACAAAAAGAATTTGAACAACATCGTTCTCATTCTCTTTGGACACTGTATCATCTGAAGGTAGACCTTTTGAAGGCAAGACTAGCTCGGCTGCCATTCCGACCTGTTGACTTTGGTCCGGTATGGACTCAGAGGGTTTATCTTCAATGATAGGCGTTTCGACCAACAACTGAGGTATGTCAGTCGGATTTTCAGCTAGCGATGGACTTGGCAAGAGTTTCTTGTATCTAGGCATAAGTTGTTGCGGTGAAGCAGGACGGTTATCCAAGACACTTTTAGCTTCATCCAGAAAAGGACAACGGTGAAGGGCATGATCACCTTCACACAACCTACAAGGAAATCTGAATCTTTCTTTTTGTCCATTGACTTCATTTTCACTAGTCGATGGTGTACTCTCAACATGATCGACAGAGGTTGATGATAACGGATGGTGCAAGTGGGGAGACCAGTCTCTCAAGATCTGCAGAATGCAAGGACAATCTTGATGAAAGTGGTTTCCTTTGCAAATTATGCATGGAGATTTTGGTTTGGAAGGTTCGGTGTGCATATTTTCACTGGATGATGCATGGTTGCCCCCTTGCTTGACTGGCTTCTTCTTCTTCTTCTCCTTCCCTTTCTTCTTCTTCTCAGTTACTTGGTTTTTAGTATCACTAGTTTCACCAAGCGAAGAGGAAGAAGGAGAGGGAGAAACAAATAAAGTAGGTGAGGGAGAAACTCCAGTATCATCTAGTTGCTGATTCGATTGTTGAGGAATTATAGTGTTTTGAATGACTGAGGTCGAGAATAGCCATATCGGCAGGCCAATTGTGATTCCTGGAAGGGACAATGTAGCCATATAAGGAGCACCAATATCTCCCCAAGAAGAGAAAGGACTAGGATTTCCCCAAGGGGAAATCCTTGATTGTTGCACTCCATTACCTCAACCTAAGATCAACGAAGGAACATGGATGTTATTCCAAATTAAATAAATTTTATGATGCTTTGACACAACTTGCTTTTTCAATTTTTAAGAGTCGAGAAAAAGCTAAAGGTGACTCTAGTCGCCTTCGATTTTTAATGAGCCTGAAGTGACAAGTGCTCAGATGGACCTTTGCTTTTAAGGAGTCGAAAAGGAACGAAAGTGACTACTCTGGAAATATAGATAGAGGGATTACCAAACCAATCGCAAAACTGCAATATACACCTTGGTGGTAAATTAAAGAGAAATTACCAAGGACTTTACGTACGACAGTCAATCTTCCTGAATGTTGTGTTTAGTGCATTACGATCGATAGGGCGGCATACATGGCTTCCTAAGGATAAAGGACATCAGCCTATTGTGGTCTCCCAATATATACTTGACGGTACGGGGAGCACAAGTCCGTACTGGCACTTGTCATATCAAAGAGGAGGAATCACCCAACCTTCGATGAAAATGATAGTTACCAGATTTTACGACGCCGGAACACGTCTCTAGCCTAGACTTCTATATGTTGTGCGTTAGGTTCCAAAGCGTTTTTATGTTCATTGAGGTTTATTTTAGAGTTGATCTTTTTAGAAGTTTGTCTTTCAAGGTTCACCGCGTGATGTAGATGTAAAATTCCTAAATATGCAATCTAAAATGATAAACAATCGTTTGTTTTCTTTTAGCAATGAAAATCTTAGCTACTAAGGAAAGAAGAGTGTGATTCTTTCAACAGAGAGTAGAGAGCACACACTAAATGCACTTTTCCTAAATCATTTTCTGCATGCAGTCTAAATGCAAATGCACATGCATGTATTTTTTTTTTCCGCTTCCTTAATGTGAGAATGCCAAAAAAGAAAACTAAGTACAGATCTGAACTATTTTCTTCAAAGTAACACTTCAACAATTTCTTTTCAAAAAGAAAGGAAGACTAAAACGAAACTTTCGATTTCGAATGGAAAACTGCTTTTGACACTTCAAATACTGACAATTCAAATAAAATACAATGACAAAAGTACAATCAACTATCTAGAAGAGGAAGATTTTACGACACTCTTCCTCTTGACTCAAAACGACAGTTACGACACTTTTGAATCAAAAGATGACAGTTTGATTAAGCTACTCTTGACAAAGGAGGATTGTAAATGATGAAAAATACATAAAAAAACATTCACAATTCCTAATCAATGGAGGCTGAATAATGTAAAGGAAGAAGGCTTCAACAATGATATACTGATCATAAGCAGCGAAACTACTGAATAGAGCTGAAACAAGGAAGAAAAAACCAAATTCTAGAGAGAGAAATAGTATCATTCAATCATCACACCTATCCTTAAAGGAAATAGGGATGCATCTCACTTGCAACACACGGGGGGTGCGATGCATCCAGGCTGCCAATTACAGATAGTGCGATGGACGAGGGAACGAAACTGAGCTTGGTTTTTGCTCAAAATTTGCAGCTAAGTTTAGTGATTTAGGCTGAGCTATGATAGAAAGTAAACACAAAGTATAGGGGTATGATCTTATGAAGTTATTGAGCTACCACAAGGGAAATTAGGATGTTTGCATGTTAGATGTTTAGTTCATAAACCAACTCGGAGATTGACTGAAGCAGTGTTGATCTACTTTGCAGTTGCATAGCAAAAGCAGTTCGAAGGCTAGCTGGCTTAACTTTAGGGTCTATCTATAGTTTATAAAGCAAACAGCAATAGCAAACAAACAAACTAATCACTCCTCAGTGGTGTCGCCATTTTGTTTCCAGGAAAACTAGTTTCTATTTGATCTGCTAGTCCCACTAAGACGGGTAGCTATCTTAGAAACAAACAATTCAAAGTAACTTGTGTTCTCCTTTATGTACGATAGATAAGAGAGAAGCAGAGAGCACCAACTTGAATCTTTTGCTTGGCTCCTTGCTTGTTTCCTCTCTCCTTTGATAGAGCTTGTCACTCCTTTCTCACTTGTCCCACTTTAAAGAACACCTATAGAGGCAAAGCAACAGAACACCATCAAAGCATAGAGATCTATAATACCATAAACAATGAAAAATCAGAAGTACATTAACCATACAATTGCATTCACAAATATCAAGATTCACAAATATCAAGATTCACAAACACACAAGTGTATGGAGGAAAGCTCAAATAACTTTATTGCTAGTAGAAGTAGAAGAGAGGATTACAACCCAACTGTCTGATCGAGCATCATCCTCCCAGCATGAAAGCCCTCTTCATCTCATGAAAAGCAAGATCACCCAACAATGCAATGTCTCAAAGAGAAACCAACAACACTTCCTTACAAATTACAAAATTCTAGCCCCTCGATCTCCCAGATGAGGGATCCATTTATAGATATTTGTAGAGGGGTGAGTTAGCTTCTAGGTTTTTGATTAGTGTCATTTCACTAATAGTTCTTAGTTCCACTTAGATATTTCATGATCTCTTACTCATCCCTAGGCAAATTCAGAGAGACGAGTGTCATATGAGAAGTTTCTAGAAGATTCTCTGGGTTTCCACTTAGCAAAATGTCTCTGCCATTTGTCTACTCTCACTCATTGCACCTTACAGAAGGCCTTTTCAGTATGCATCACACCTCTTGTGTGTAGCAGGTTAGATGCATCACACCCTAAGCATGGAGCAGTCTGCATGGTCCAGTTTTGGCCAGTTCTGAGTAGTTTTTTAGGTGGAACTTCTGGGAAATGATGTAATCAGTTGACCATGATCCTTTAGGGTGTGAAACAAAACTTTTAGGGGTTTAAGAGCCCTTGGTTTATTGACATATGTGATTGGGGTTACAGTGCCCAAATATGTCTATAACAGGCAGACATGTTCCAGTTTTCATTAACAAAAATGAATGAGGAAGGTGAACCTCAATCAATAATATTTTGTACAACATTTGTAATGAAATATAAAGAAGAATTCAGATACAAGACATTTGTGGAAATGTTTGTCCACCCAGCAATGAACCTGCTCAGTGGGACAACAGAACCAAGGATAAATGAAGATATAAAGAGAATTATGCAACTGTCTGATCAAGCTAGAACTGGTGATTGGTACTTTTACCAAAACTACACTGTAATAAGAGTGTATGGCTGTGACTTAGCCCCCTACAAGCCGCCAAATTTCCTCCACATGAGGATATTTGCATTGGAGTACATTAGACATATGATTAGTGCAGATGAGATGCATTTCATATCAGCCAAGAAGAAATCCCAATTTAGGATAAAATCCCAAATTGTTCCCTTCATTTGCAATAGTAGAGCTGTAGGAGAGGAGGTAGACAAAAGATTAAGGGAGATGAATTTTTCCCATAGCTTCACATGGTCTTACGACTCATGGGGCATTATTTCTAAGAAGAGGGTGGAAAACAAATCCATTGCCTACATCCACACTCAAAGGCCCGAAATCGAGAAATATATGAATCATATAGAATGGATGCCTGATACATTACAACAGGCTGAGGGGCAAGTAATCTCCTCTTCCAGTGCACAGACTCCAAGGTAGTAGGAGAAACAAATACTGAAAGGGATGAAAAAGGAAAAGAACAAGAGCAAGGGATAATAGGGAAGAGGTCCAGGGAAGATCAGTCACCAAGAACTGATATTTCCATGAAAGAATTCAGGTTGAAGTACATGAATAAGCCTAGGAAACATATGGACATAGATAAAGGATCACCACAACAAATGATGATCAACATGATTGATATTCCAGATTCCTCCCCAGCTGGAAGACAATCATTTCCTTCAAATCCGATTTCAGAAAGACAACAATCTCTTCAAGTGTCCTCATCTTCAAAGGTGACTGAAGAGAAGAAGATACAACCTTTGATACCTTTAGAGAAGTTAAAATCATAAATGAAATACTAAAGAAGAGCACCTATTCTCAATTTTGGAAGCAGAGTGCAACTGCACAAGGCAGACTTCTCTCTCCCTTTGACTCAGAGAAGGGAAAAATGCATATGGAATTTTTGGAGGCACAAACATTAGAGCCCAAAACTCCAATAGACTATAAGAAAACTTCCTTTGAGTTTGATGTCAAGAATGTCCATCCAATAGATTAGCTGGAGATGCACAAGAAAACAGGGGAAATGATTTCATCTACTTTAACTAGCACTTCCATGAATTTATTCAAAATGCAGGTGGCCCTCTCAAATACTCAGTCTCATTTGAAGATGGAGAGAATTTCGTCATTGTCAAAGGACACCAGGATTAAGTCTTTGGAAGACTTAGTAACAAAAATTGGATATGATCCCTTAGATAAAAAAGCAGCTGAAGAAGTAATAAAGAAGAAAGAGTTAAACATTGCAGCTCTGAAGAAGCAACTCAAGCTACCTACTATGCATGACCCACTGACCAACGAAATAGAAGAAACGAAGAGCATAATGGCCAAAATGATGAAACTAATAGTGGAGCAGTCCATCCAAATCAAACAGATGGAGACATAGATGGAAAATATGGTGCAAGAGAAAGAAAAATTAGCACAGACAGCTAGCACAACAATGGAAACACTTTCTCTAACATCCCTACCCATAACTACTCCAACAGGTGCAACCATAGGAGCAGGAAGTAGCACAGAATAGTTGGCAAGATCTATGGAAGGAATGAATATGCAGAATGAAGTAATCAAGAGGCTGGAATCCCAAGCTGGTGTGCTACATGATCAGATTAAAAGAGCTGAAAACAATCACTTGGTAGAAATGCAGAGAGCAAAGGCATTGATAGAGAAGCTTCAGAAGTCATAAAAAGAATCCTCCATTGGAAATACTCTAGAGAGGGTTAAGGAGACCATTTGGCACAAAGTAATGGATTCTATGAAAGAAATTTGGCATAGCATCCAAATTATTTTTGAGCATAAAGAGTTAGTAGAGAAAGCCAAAGAAGTTATTTCAACCACCAATACAGAGTTGGGAGATATGGCAGCAACAACAAACATAATTATCAAGTTTCTGAATGCAAGAAAAAAATATGAGCTGGAAGAATTGGTAGTAGTAGATAGGACAAAGACCATACTACAAGTAAAAAAGGTGCTAACAAACAAAGGTTTAAATGTGCAGCTTCAATAAAAATGCCAAATTCTAGAGCTGATAGTCAACATGTTTTTCAACAGAATGCAACCTCTACATCAAAAAGACTTCCCTCTCTGTTTGTTATAAATGAAAAATTCATGGACAGAGGGATTATGTCAATAAATTACAGGGCATAGCCATAGATGCTGCAAATCTATCCAACATCAAAGGCAGCGTAACAGGAAAGGCTTTACTAGAAGCAATCAACAATCAAATTTACATTGAACATGAGCTGAAGCATGTGCCTTTGGTCAAGCCATCATTTTCCAAATAAACTGATGTTGATGAGATTTATCGAAGATTAATCAAGATCCAGATCCCAGAGGGGGAAGCGTGGAGTGACTTATGTGACTACTAGGAAGAACAAGACAAGGATGACTAGAGTGACCATACAAGCATGAGTCAGCACTAGCCACATTAGCAGAACCACTCCAGTCAAATAAATACTTTAGGCAGCAACATCCCAGAAAAGAAGGACACCTGTCCAATTTTTCTCAGTGTGGCCACTCCCTGGCTACATTAGTCAAATTTTCCTTCATTGCAATAAATAATAGATTTCCAAGTGTACAAGGCAAATCGTTGTAGTTTTTGGCTAAATACTCCATGCATTGGGAGTATTAGGGGTTGGAACCTAGTCATTGGAACAATTTTTCTATTTGCAACATTGTAATTTTGAGTTGGAGCATCAATAAAATGACAGCTTACAAAACACTTGATCTGTTTTGACCCGGTGATGGGTTTTTTTTTTTTTTTTTTTTTTTTTTTTTTTTATTTTATTTTATTTATTTATTTATTTATTTATATTTAATGTATTTCTGTTTATCCATCCATGCATCTTTCATTCTTTTTGTGACACAGAAATGATAGTTTAAGATATGTTGTTGGAGCACCTTACTGCTATCTGTGTTTACAATCTATATGTTTTCATCTGAAGTATGATTAAAAAATACTTGAATGCTTCTTAATCCTAACCGATATCATTTTTCTATCATTCCATTTATCACTCTGCTTTAAAGACCTAGTAGGAACAATTAGCTTGCACTGCAAACACTCTGTAAGATTGATGCTACCACCCAGCCTGCGACTCCATAGCCCAATGGAAAATATTAAAAAATGATCTTTCTCCAACCAATGAGCAAACAAACAAACAATATTTTTATTCTTAATATCTAGCCTAAAACATTATAACACTAAAAACAAAGTTAAATCATAATTACATAGAGAGAGCCCTCTCTGAGTCCAGGAAGGCCAGGTCCTAGACTCATAAGTGGTTTGATGTATCTTTTGTGACTTTGGTCTTGCCAATATTCAAAATCACAGAACGATAACACCTTAATCCAACATGCACATATAACTTCTTCATAACCCCATCCTTGTATCTGTATACAACAAAATTTACTTTTACAGTGCCATTATTTCTAACATCAAATTGAACCATGCTATTGAGTATACCCAACAATTCCACAAATTTGAAATTATCTTAAAATATATTTGCGTGTACATATTGGGTTTGCTATCCTCGTTATATTTTATGAGCATTTAGCACTCATTCTTTAATCAAATTCACAATTTTATTAGCATCCAAGCCAAACTATATTAAGCCAATAATGCATGTACACTGATGAAAATGCATCTCCTGTGTCAACTATTCAAAAATTAACCCTATGGGTTGATGCCATTAAAATAATATCTCCATATGGGGACAACATTCCTCTCGTGGGATGCATGAGAACCTTAGAATATCCAATATATTTAGTGAACCACTAAATATCAATCTATGTTTGCATCCACATGCTTATCACTATAGTAATGCTTTTTGTTGGATGCTACTCATTCATTTCTTAATGCACAACCAACAACAAAATATAACATATTAGAATCACATGAATTTTGACTTGAATTTTAATAAGAGAAAACTGAGAGAGAAACAAGAACTATGATAACACAAAAATATGTGATCAATTAACTAGGCCTTTAAGAGGCTTCTTGATATCAATGAAAAAACACTCACAAAGCTTAGAATACTATTGGAAATTTCTTGTATCAATTTATCCAATACATTATAGACAAGTACAATATGTAGGCTCAAGGCCTTGAATTTTAGGAGTGGACTTCAAATTATTAGAGGACCAGGGGATTAGTGAATCAATGGGCTATACCTTTCAAAAATAAGCGAGTATAGCTCAATTTATAATAGGAAACACAAAGAACAAAAGAAATTCCATATACAAATACATTGTAGATCAATCCACAAGACCATCTATATATAGTACCAAAATGTAACTAACTCCTTTAATGTAAAGAAGGCATAACACACTTACATTGGCTAGGTCACATAATGAACTCCTTGAATTGTGTCTTGATCCATGCATTAATCAATTTCCATGTTTGACTTTAACTAACTAGTCAAATTCTCATTTGACTATCCTAGTCTATTGTCGAGAATATATTGATTGTATTTACAAATATGGAGGTGTGATGAACTTTCCTAGTATATTTTCCTCAGAGAGAAGCTTGGAATGATGGATGTGACCCTTCTAGGTAAGGGTCTTGACTGATCGAGGAAACTAAGCTATGATATTCCCCCTTGTTTGAACTCCCTGGGTGAGGAATTGAGCCTTAGATTTCTTAGGGTTGAAGAAAATTTGGACAATGAGATAGCTTGTGATCCTTACCTCTTGGTAAGTCGTATCCTGCCTATTATCAAGCAATAGGATAGTTTGTGATCCTCACCTCTTAGTAAGTCATATCTTGCCTATTATCTCTCTTTGGTGTTGATAGAGTATACCCCAGTTGGCATCCTACCCACAAGCTGGGCTCGTTGGGGTTTTTTTCCCTCCCATCTAGCCAATGGGTGTTGGTTACTTGAGTTAGGCACAATACTTTCCATTTATGGTAAGCAGTATCCCACTCAAGTTATGGGATGTAGGTGTTCTACCACTGAATCATGAGGGTCAAGTTAGGAAGATCAACAAACAAAAGGATAGTCTATGATCCTTACCTCACCGTAAGTGGTATATTGCCTATTATCATAGGTAAACAGGATAGAGTGTGATCCTTATCTCATGGTAAGTGGTATCCTACCTATTGTCCTTGGATAGCGGGTGGTAACTTGATCTACCCTATGCTGTCAAATTCTTCTTCTTTAAGATTTAAGAGTGATCAACATATATGAGCAAAGATGAGTAGAGATGAGCAATAAAGACATTTGATTTGGTGATGTCGAGATATTTCAGATGGGACATATGTTGCAACAGGTAATTTCTCCCTAGATGAGAGGAAGTGTTAATTTGGAAGCTTAGGGACAAATTCCCTCCTTTGGAAAACATTCCTCATTAATAAATACCCCTCCTAGCCCTTGGAAGAATTCAATTTGGTTAAGGAAAATGTATTTTTAAGGTGAAAACCCACATGTGCACAAAAATATAGGTTGATTTTAAAGAGAAATTGGGAACGCTTGGAAGCATATAAATACGCGACAAGTCAACCTCATTTGGACATCACATCAAGCATATTATTTTCTCTCTCTTCTTTGGATTGGTTCATATAGGTTTGATATTGGTTCGTACAGGTCCAAAAATTGTTGTGTCTGAGCTCACATGTGCGAGAGGAAGAAATTAATCTGGAGCCACAAGATTGGTTCAAGGAAATCTTGGCTACAACTACTCATTTTGATAGGGTTATCCCTGCTGTTGGAGAGCTACAACCACATTGATGGTCACTGGTTCCCTGTGGCTGTGACCTAAGATATTTTTGACCGTTGATCACAAACTTTGATAATTAAATGTAGGCTTGGGGACTTTGATTTTGATTAGATTTGTCTATTGGGATCATCTCTTGGATATTGTTTGGTTAGTTTTTGTAGAATTTCCTGTAGATTCACAAGCTCATGCAATTTACTAAAGAACATGACAAGAATCTACTTCTACTTTCAAGCAGTGGAAGGCAATATATCGACGAAAATAATATGAACAAGAAGGAGACAAATCAATGGCACATAACACAATAAGTTTTCCTTGGGAAAGCCATTGCTGAAAACCCCACCTATTTGTATTGCAGTAATTAAAAAATATGAGTGAATATGCAAATCTTGTTCTCACAAGAAAAGTTTTGCACAATTATTCTCAACTCTCTACCTCACAAGCCCACTATTAGCCATCACTTAGCCAATTTCCATTGCCTTCCAAGCCCCTATTTCCTTGCTCAATTCCTAGGATGAATAACCCATATTTAAAGGGAATTCATGCTTCCAAAACTATGCAATCTAAACATAGGCCCTTCTCTGATTACATGCATGATATTTACAATTCAGTAAATCATACAACTGATAGTACACTGTCCCTGCACTCTAGTCTCATCTGGGTATTTCTATGAACTGACATGCATGAGTTTCTCATGAGGGAATCTTCAGTTAACTAGAGTAACACTTGTGGATGCACCAGTGCACCAATTGACTATTAGTTCTCTATTTGTTCCACCAACAATTAGAACTGATTTAACTGACCATAACTCAGTAAACTGAGTTAATCTGATTACAACTCAAATAAACTCATCTTGGGCACCTAAAATTTAGGGAGAACATATACATGACTACAAAAAGACTTCCAACTCGAAATTTCTAAGCCAATTAAACTTAATTAACTATTTACAAGTTGTTATGAGAATATAATTCGATTTTAATTCAAATTTTAATTCAAGGACAAATTAAACTGGAATTTCTTTTTTCCATTTCTCAACACTCCCTCTCAACAAGAAAGGGATTATCTGCTACCCCGATCTTGTCTCTGTGAAACTCGAATTTACACCTTGACAATTCATTTTTCAAAATGTCATCATCTTGCTCCTCCGTGCGAATGTAATCTAACAACATAATCTACCTCAATACACAATCTCTAAGATGATGGTATCGGATATCAATATGCTTGGACCGATCATGAAAAATTGGATTTTCAGAGAGTTTGATACAACTCTGATTATCACAGTAAATCACAGTTGGATCCATCTGCTGACCAAACAAACCAATCAAGATCTTCCGCATCTAGATGGCCTCACATGCTTCCTGACTTGCAGCCATGTACTCTACCTCTGTTGAACTGAGTGCAACCGATCTCTGTTTCCTTTTGTACCAGAAAACTACCGTTGACCCAATACTGAAAATCCCTCCTAATGTGCTCTTCCCATCGAATGGACTCCCATCCCAATATGCATTAGGGAAGTCTTAAATCTTCACTCCCTCTGTCCATCTGTACCACAATCCATACTGAGAAGTGCCCCTAAGGTATCTCAATACATGCTTTTCTGCCTTCCAATACAACTTTGTAGGCCTAACCATCACTTGACTAAGCTGGTTAACTGCATAACATAAATATGGTTGTGTGTTCACAAAGTAAATGAGTGAACCCACAAGCTTCCTGTAAACAATAACTTCCACTACCTCTCCCGAGGTAGCATCCTCCTTCCTCCAGTTACCAGCTAGAGGAGTCTCCATAGGCTTGCAACTCTCCATGTGGAACCTCTTGAGTATCTCGTTGGAATACTTGCTTTGAGACACAAATAACTCCCCATCACCCTGCCATACTTCCATGCCGAGAAATTAATGTACGAGCCCCAATTCCGTCGTCTCAAACTCTCTTGCAAGGTCCTCCTTGCAAGATTTGATAAGCTAATCATCACCTGTCAGTGTGAGATCATCAACATAAAGTACAATGATCAACAATTTTCCTTCCACCACTATGTGGTAGAGGTTCGCATCCAATTCACTCTTCATGAAGCCCAACCTGGTGAAGTAGCTATCTATCCTAGTGTACCAAGCACGAGGTGCTTTCTTCAACCCATACAACACTCTCTTGAGCCAACACACATGCGACTCATGGTCAAAGGTTTAAAAACCTTCAGGCTTCTCTATGTACACCTCTTCCTCAATCATGCCATTAAGGAAGGTTGCCTTTACATCCATTTGATGTATCTTCCACCCCATTTGCATTGATAGTGCCAATATAGATATAATTGACGAGTACCTTGCAACAAGAGAAAAGGTCTCATCATAGTCAATACCCTCTACCTGTGAAAAACCACGGGCCACAAATCTATCCTTATGCTTCTCCACACTACCATCTGCAACTTTCTTTACCTTGTAAAGCCAATGGGAGATCACCACAAACTTATCCTCCGGTATAGGACCATATCCCAAACACTATTACGAAGTATGGAGTCATACTCCTCCACCATGGAATCAACCCAAATCGACTGCTGCATTGCTTCCTCAAAGGAAGATGGCTTTGTAACAACACATCTGCTCTTAAGATCCATGTATCCAATGTACCTGTCAGGTGACCTCCTCTGTCTGCATTGTGATGTGGGTGCTCCCACATTCTCTCTAGCATCCGACAACAATCTATCTGCCTCTCTAGTGTGCTTTCTCCCATCTATGGAAGACTCTTCTTGAGTGGATGTCTCCACTCTTGGATCCTCTGCATGTGGCTGCTCCACATCAATTTGAGGCTCCTCAACCTTATGAGAAAAAATATCCTCAACCGCATGTAGCTAAATCTCCCTCTCAAGGGAAATGTGCACGTCCTTTTCCTCATTAAATATGACATTCCTGTGAACCACTGTCATCCTGCTGGTCGATAAGTACACTTGATAGTTATGAGGTGCATTAGTGTACCCCACAAATATCCCCAAATTTGCTGTTGGCTCAAGCTTCTTCCATGCAACTTTGGTCACATGGAAATATACCTAAGACCCACAAATACTGAAGTGACCAACATCTGGCCTCTTCCCGGAATAAGCCTCCTCTGGTGTCTTCATCCCAAGTATCTGATGCGGGCTGCAGTTCTGAACATAAACCGTTGTGTTGCATTCCTTAGACCACACGTGTAGTGGGAGACCTTGATCATGCAACATCGCCCTCACTACCCCTACTATTCTTCTGTTCTTCCTGTCAGCCACCCCATTCTGCTGAGGGTTATGGGGCGCTTTCAACTCATGTTTAATCCCTTCCAATACACAAAAGTTATTAAACTTGTTTGAGACATACCCACCATCGTTATCACTTGATAGAGCTTTAACCTTCTTTCTCGAATATTTCTCAACCAATGCTTTAAACTCACAAAACTTTGTGAAGGTTTGATTCTTTTTCTGCATGAAAAATATCCAAAATTTTCGAGAAAAGTCATCAAAAAATATAACATAATACCTATGTTTGGCCATGGATGCTGTTAAGAATGGTTCACACACATCTGAATGGACTCCCTCTAGAATAGCCTATACTCGACTGTCTCTATCATGAAATGAATACTTGGTGTATTTACCCAAAGTACACCCCTTTCATGTATCAATTTGCTCTAGTGTACCTTTGGGAAAACCGGTGGAGATCTACTGCATGGTCTTCAAAGCCCCATGATGCAAGTGATCGAATCGCCTATGCCACAATTCGCCAAACTCTTGACTCTACACCATCTCTGCTCTTGTGCTCAAAGCAACATAAGCCTCTACCTCCATCTTACAGAGATTCTTCACCCGAATCCCTATCTTCTTTACTTGACCTGTGGCTATGTGTCGAAGGAACGCCTTTCCTTTCGAGAAGATCACATCATAGCCTCTATCCTCAAGCATGGAAATGAATACCAAATTCTTCTTCAGCCCAAGAACATACATAACATTCTTCAAGGTGAGTGGATCCCCATGCTCCCTTTGAAAAGTAACCGTGCCTAATCCAGTAGCACTATACCTCCCATCGTCACCCATCTTGATATGCATCTCGACATCTTTCTCCTCCAGGTCCCTGAATAAATCCTTATCGCCAATCATGTGGAATGAAGCTCCATTGTCTAAGTACCATACACTTCCCATCATTGATGACACCATGCATGCAATGAGGGAAAAGTCCAATTTGAATTGAGAGGCCAAAGCCTCACCCACCGCTCCTCTTGAGGACTTCTTCTTGGACTTCTTGAGTGGACAATTTGTAGCAAAATGGCCCAACTCATAACAATGAAAGCATTTCACTTTAGTCATGTCTTTCTTCTTTCCTCCATGGCAAGAATTTGATTTGGAATGGGAAGCTTTCCCTTTCCCCTTATTCGCCTTAGTTGCTAAGGCATAATTCTCTTCATCACCAGTCTTTGATGAAGAGCCATCCCTGGTGTTCCTCCTAATCTCCTCCTACATCAAATTCGACCATAGTCATTCCCAATCTGGTAGCTTCTCCCAACCATTGACAAAGTCCTGATAACTATGCCAACTCTTTGGGAGTCCTAGAAGAGCAAGAATCAACATATCGTCCTTGACAACCATGATTCCAACACTTCTAAGTTCACCATGACATTGAGTGAACTTAGTCAAGTATTTTGGAATAGTCTTGCCTTTCTCCATTTTGTTTTTTCACAATTTTTCCTTCATTTCCAATTTCCTTTGGTCACCATTTTTCTGATACAAGTCTGTCAATTCTTTCCACATAACATACAAATTTTCTTTTCCATGGAGACTTGAGACAATGTGGTCTCGACCTCCCTCAAGGATTATTTGCCTCGCCTTTGCCACACACTTCTTCCATTCAGCCAGATTCCGTGCATTTGATGCTGTTGGCTTAGGAATGTCTTAATTAATGATTTCCTTCAAGCCATTATCCTCCAGCACAACCTCCATTCTGTTCCTCCAGGCTATATAATTTGATCTGCCTTCCAAGCATACTCGATCCACAAATCGTAGAACGCCATCTGAAGTATGCATTGCAAATTCAAATTTCACCTGTAACTCAAAAATCAATAATTTGAAATCTCCTCTAGTATATTGAATTTACCTCTAATACCATGTATAATTTCGTGTATATTCACAAGCTCATGCAATTTACTAAAGCACAGGGCAATAATCTACTTCTACTTTCAACCAGCGGAAGCCAATAGATCGATGAAAACAATATGAACAAGAAGACAAATCAATGGCACACTACACAATAAGCTTTCTTGGGGAAAGACACTACTCAAAACCCCGCCTATCTATATTTCACTAAATAAAAAATATGAATGAAGATACAAAGCTTGTTCTCACAATAAAAATTCAGCACAAGTATGCTCAACTCTCTACGCTATTAGCCAACACTTATCCAATTTCCACTGCACGCCAAGCCCCTATTTCCTTGCACAATTCTTGGGATGAATAACCCATATTTAAAAGGAATTCATGCTTCCAAAACTACACAATCCAAACACAGGTCCTTCTCTGATTATATGCATGATATTTACAACTCAGTAAATCATACAACTGATAGTACACTGTCCCTGCACTCTAGTCTCAACTGGGTTTTTCTCTGAACTGACATGCATGAGTTTCTCCTGAGGGAATCTTCAGTTAAATGGAGTAACATTTTTGGATGCATTAGTGCACTAACTGACTATTAGTCTATTAGTTCCACAAACAGTTAGAACTGATTTAATTGACCATAACTCAGTAAACTAAGTTAATTTAATTACAACTCAAATAAACTCATCCAGGACCCCTAAAATTTAGGGAGAACATATACATGACTACATAAAGACTTCCAACTTGAAATTCCTAAGCTAATTAAGTTAATCAAACTTAATTAAATATTTACAATTTGCTATGAGAATATAATTCGATTTTAATTCACAGTTTAATTCAAGGACAAATTAAACTGGAATTTCTTGTTGCCATTTCTCAAAAATGTTTGCTAGATATTCTTTGATTTTTGATTGGTGAATTCATACATTGTACTCTTTGTTTGCTGAACATTTTGTGAAAATCTACTAAGAATAATAATTTGAAAGAGTTTTCCCTATTGTGGGTTTTCCCTTGTTCTTTGACCAATCCTGGTGTCTCTTGTTATTTCTCTTGATTGTGTTATATTATATATTGTATTTACTATTTTATTTATAATTTCTATTGATCATTGGAAGATTAAATTATTTGAAATATTTCTAATTGAAGATAATAATTAGGCTAAAGTGATTGTAACAACATAGGACAGTGGAAAATTAACACTGAGCATACTGCTATATTTGGTTGTCAAACCAGGACAACTTTCTCTATAAAGCAAGTGGCTTACTAATATTAAAATTCATCAAAAGTTTCCTCATATCCTACAAGAGCTAGATAAATGGGGACCATTTCTTCCACCTCATCCACTGAATAAAAATGGTTCTCCATCTTGGTAATTTTGTTATAATTTTCTGGTCCTAAATTTTTAGTTCTATTTTGAGGCCCTAAAAAATGTTTTTTGGTGATTCGGTACCTTGGGTTTCCATTGCATGCCTAAGCCTTGTCAATAATTTTAATTCTTAGATATTTCCAACGAGCTACTATGCGCTCCAAATGGAGTTTGTACATAAAATTTGTGCCCCTTGGAAGTTGATGTATCAACTAACCACCTCGGGGCCTACAAATAGTTTGGTTCTTCACCTCCTAGGGTTAGGGTTTTGAAAATTTAGGGTTCTTTATTTATGTTAAAATACCACTCTTTTGGCCTCTTGTAATTCCATTGTGAATGAGTGTACCGACCATCTTTGTCTCTCTTTAGAGATAAAGTAGCATGATTCTAGTTAGTTTGGGTTCTACAATAGTTTGTTATTTTATTCATTAATAGAAGTTAGGTTTTCACTATATTACTATTCTCTCTACTATATTTTCGTATATATGTCTTCCATTTCCTTTCTTTTCTTTTATTTCATTCCTCATAATACCTATGTAAAAGATAATAACATGAAATGAGTTTAAAATATGATGAAATTAGGTAGATATGATATAAAGGGTGTAATGCTAGATGTATGATGTGAACATCCTCCCAAAGAAGTAACATGGATTTTTGGGAAAATCAAAGTTAGTTTGGTCACCTTTTTAGTTGAGTTTGGAAAATTAGTATAGTGTTTAGCCTACTAGGAGAGTAGAGGATGAAAAGTTGATATTGATGGGGTGAAAAGACTAGTGGATTTCAAAGTAATAAAGACCATGGATGAGAAAGATCCCTGTTTCCATTTAAAAAAATAAGATGGGTATTCGATAGTAATACAATTCTGAACTTGAAATAGAGGAAAATGTCATTTGAAGTAGAGAATTTAAAAGTTATCTTTGGATGACACGAAAGGAGAGATATTAATAGAGCCAATGAATGATGATACCTAGAGTTCAAACCTGAAGAACATATGAAATATCACAAGAAGAAAGGAAGACTACATGAATTCGATTGAGCTAGAGTATATGTTATTTTGACATAGAATAAAAGGATGCATTGAATATATGGTATACAAGAGGATATGCGATGTCTAATAAGATATGCATGTACATTAAAAATCAATGCATTGCATCGTGTTTTAATTACATGACCCTACTAGATTTGCATTCATCCCGCCATATC
Organism: Pinus taeda; assembly: GCA_000404065.3. Lineage (NCBI taxonomy): Eukaryota > Viridiplantae > Streptophyta > Pinopsida > Pinales > Pinaceae > Pinus > Pinus taeda. The sequence continues at coordinate 240,913 of APFE030285132.1, forward strand.
AAACTCATTGGATACCCAACATCTCAAAAATTGCACATCAACCCAAATGTATATGATCCCCCATGTCCATAGTAATCCATATAGTTTTAGGAATTATAGTCAAGTATACAATAAAATTAATAGAGAAAACCTCCAACAAACTACGTATTGTATAATGAACCTCCACAATGCTACAAAAAATAGAATTTCATCCTATTCCTTGAATTTCATTATCACTGGAATGAGCTGCAAAGTTCATTTCCAAAAAATCATCCAACAAATTTATAGAAGGGATTTGCAAAGTGTAATTACTAATTCAAACCATTGAGGTCACTCATTGAGAGATATCCCACCTTTACGTTCCATAAAAATGGATAGTATCATAATACCTTGCTTCTCTATGAAAGATAATGTGTGCAAGTGTACTATGGGGTATGAAATATTTAATGCATGTCCTATACTCATGGGTTTGGTTCTCCATTTGTATTTGAATATATCCTTTGGAATTCAAATGCCTATTGTCAATTCAAAACCTCTAAATGAGAAACACTGTTAGCCAAACTATCGACTTGATGATTTAAATCTCTCAACACATGAAAATATTTACCAATGCAAATCTTCTTACTTCTTGATGAATTCTAGGTATTATCCTTACTAGCTCACAAATGTTTAAGGTTTATTAGAGATGAGTTGTCTATGACTATCAAGTCTCTAATGTGGTTTGAATCTAGAATCTTCAACCCTTGATAGAGTGCCAAGGTATTATCTTGATAATTTGTTTCTTCTCAAAGATCCCATTCAAAACTTGTTTCCATTTGTTCCTCAAGATCATATATGATCCCCTCCCCCCAACACATGCCAACCTTGAGAATTTATATTATAATTTTAAGTTTTGTTTCTTTTTTTTCAACGATAAAAATATTTTATTTTATTTTATTTCATATCACAAAATTACACTTTTCATATGCCACTCCATCATTCTATATTCCTACATTCAAGCAACATAAATTGGCTCATGAAAAATACAATAGCGAGATATCTATCTAGATTTCATGAGAACCATCATTTTATCCACATCCCTATCACAATTATCATAGATTTTAGATAGCTTATTGACATGTATCCCATACGTTTCAAATATATAACTAGATTTGAGAGCATCCAAAAGGTTAAGAAACCCATTACATTAACATATAATAAAAATGCCTTTAATAGTTACACATCTGATAGTACCATGAAGAATCCACATCTATTATATCGTGAATAATGTTAGCCAAACTATCCACTTGATGATTTAAAGCTCTCAACACATGAAAATATTTGCCAATGCAAATCTTCTTGCTTCTTGATGAATTCTAGATATTATCCTTACTAGTTCACAAATGTTTAAGGTAGTTGCATTTCTCATATGTCTTATTATTAGAGATGAGTTGTCTATGACTATCAAGTCTCTAATGTGGATTGAATCTAGAATCTTCAACCCTTGATAGAGTGCCAAGGTATTATCTTGATTATTTGTTTCTTCTCAAAGATCCCATTCAAAACTTGTTTCAATTTGTTCATGAAGATCATATGTGATCCCCTCCCCCCAACACATGCCAACCTTGAGAATTTATATTATAATTTTAATAGTAGTTTTGTTTCTATTTTTTCAATGATATATATATATATATATATATATATATATATATATATATAATTTCATATCAACAAAATTACACTTTTCAAATGCCACTTCATCATTCCATATTCCTACATTCAAGCAACATAAATTGGCTCATGCAAAATACAATAATGAAATATCTATCTAGATTACATAAGAACCCTCATTTTATCCACATCCCTATCACAAGTATAATAGTTTTTAGATAGCTTATTGACATGTATCCCATACGTTTCAAATAAATAACTGGATTTGAGAGCATCCAAAAGGTTAAGAAACCCATTACATTAACATATAATAAAAATACCTTTAATAGTTACACATTTGATTGTACCATGAAAAATCCACATCTATTGTACCATGAATAATGTTAGCCAAACTATCCACTTGATGATTTAAAGATCTCAACACATGAAAATATTTACTAATGCAAGTCTTCTTGATTCTTGATGAATTCTAGATATTATCCTTACTAGTTCACAAATGTTTAAGGTCGCTGCATTTCTCATGTCTTATTATTAGAGATGAGTTGTATATGACTATCAAGTCTCTAATGTGGATTGAATCTAGAATCTTCAACCCTTGATAGAGTGCCAAGGTATTATCTTGATTATTTGTTTCTTCTCAAAGATCCCATTCAAAACTTGTTTCAATTTGTTCATGAAGATCATATGTGATCCCCTCCCCCCAACACATGCCAACCTTGAGAATTTATATTATAATTTTAATAGTAGTTTTGTTTCTATTTTTTCAAAGCTAATTTTTATTTTTATTCTTTTTTTATTTTATTTTATTTGATTTCATATCACAAAATTACACTTTTCAAATGCCACGTCATCATTCCATATTCCTACATTCAAGCAGCATAAATTGGCTCATGCAAAATACAATAGTGAAATATCTATCTAGATTACATGAGAACCATCATTTTATCCACATCCCTATCACAATTATCATAGTTTTTAGATAGCTTCTTGACATGTATCCCGTAAGTTTAAAATATATAGCTAGATTTGAGAGCCTCCAAAAGGTTAATAGACCCATTACATTAACATATAATAAAAATACCTTTAATAGTTACACATTTGATAGTACCATGAAGAATCCACATCTATTGTTAATGAAACTAAAAATGATATTATATATTTTCATAAAATGATGGATACAAATATTCAAAAACCATTCTCTCTTTATCCTTCTTGATGAACCATTCAATCATATTCTATCCCTATTCTCCTTCATGAATAATTAATTATGATTCATAGATATACCATCTTTTGATAATTTATCAACAACAACATTTCTTTCCTTGTATACATGTGTGGAGGTGAGATGATGAAATGCTAAGTCATACCATTGAACCTCCTACAATAGTGTTTACAACAGATAATTTAAAAAAACATGTTCCCCCTCAAATATTTATTCACATTCATAGAATCACCAAAAATTTGGAGTATAATGACCATTTTCTCACTTGGTAACGTGATAATGGGTTCTAAATCCATAAAATTAGCATAATTATTTGTCCCATGCCCTAGATTAGCTCTATACTATAATTTGTGTGTATCATTTATAAAGAGTACACCCCATACCCCATAGACCTAGGGATCCTTATGCAATCCCATTAAAATATACTCAATTTTTTTTCTTATCCACAACAACCTCAATGATCATTTTATTTTCCTTAACCCTACATTTCCTAATGAAAGTGTTTTAATATACTCTATCCATGAGCTACACACTAGATTAGAGGACTGGATTTTTCTTTGAATAAAGTAGTATTAATAGTAGTTCTTCTACCTTATTAGTCCCTGCCAAGGAAGGATTTCAGCAATTGATTTTCCTGTTAACCATTATTAGTTCAACATTGACCAATGTAAATTGTAATGTTTAACTTTGGAAAGAAAATAATTATTTTTTAATATAAATAAAAAATTCATTTCTTAGACATGTGATTGGACAAAAACTTGAAGTTCTTATTACAACCTTTTCACAATATAATGCCATGTAGATAACTGCCTCATAATTTTTTTGCATGATTTATGGATTCAATTGAAATATTTGCATTGTAATTTTTAGATGTTCTTACAATAATTTCTAATTACAATAGAGCTAAAAATTATAAATATTAATACTCTATTTTCAATGATGGTGTCCGTGGATGTAAACATAAAAACTACTCATATTTTGTTTCTCATTTTCAGATGGACCCTATTTTTACATGATGTAATTTTCACGTGGACCCATTGCTGGCAAAGGAACAAGAGGAGCATCAAGGTATATGCTTGATATGTTTATGTTTGACAGGTATATGCAAGGTCAATTGATGTTTGAAAACAAGGTATATGCAAGGTTAGTTGATGTTTGACAACAAGGTATATGCTTGGTATGTCATGTTGTTGAAGCAATTGAGGAGGTTTGAAAGATATATGCTTGATATGCCATGTGGTTGCAGAGGTTATGTTGCAAATGTTGAAAAATTTGTGATACAAAGGGTGATGGAAAAGGAGCATCAAAATATGCTTGTTATGCTTGTGTACAAGGTACGTTTGGTGCTTCTGACATTTGATGCTTGTGTTCCTTAACAAAAGCGTGGTTTAGCCTTGTGAGAAACAATGTATACTTGTTATATATAAATACAATGATATGTTTGTGATACTTGGTATGATATGTTTGCTTTGATTTGTATGTGTGGTATATTGAGCTAGTAAGTTATAGAGAAAAAATATATGGGATTGGACAATGAATACATTGTATACGTTGTGATATAAATGTTGAAAATGGCAACAAGAAATGCTAAAAATAGCAGTTCGGGTACCAGTCTTGAACATAGCAACAAGGAATTAAAAATGGAAGTGCTAAAAATATCATTGATATAAATAGTATTTCGGGATGGATTCCAATTTTAGTCAGTCCCTGGACTAAAATTAAGAAGTAAAATTCGAATTTAATCTTAGCAGCTGTTTGAAAAATAATTAATTAATTCATCATGAGTTAATTAGTTGTAGGAAATCAAACATGAAGTCTATGTGAGGACATGCAACAATTTCTCCATTGATTGAGGAATTTATCCCTTAGTTAAGGAGATCAGGATGAGTTGTACTTTAAGTTGTAATTAGTTAGCTCAGTTAACTGAGTTAAGTCTAGTTAGATTAGTTCTAACAGTTTGTAAAATTAATTGTGAGTTCAGTTAGTTAATGCTTGCATGTATGTAACTGCTGCTCTCCAGATAACTGAATATTCTATCATAAATAACTCATGCATGTCAGTTCAGTCAGAGACCCAGTTGAGCTCAGAGGAAGGGACAATGTACTATCAGTTGGAGGAATTTTCCTATATAGGAAACTCATCCATGCAGAAGGAATCATCTTCTTTAGGTTTGTGCAGTTATTTCAGAGGTCAGTGTTGTGTGTGAGGTGAGAATCACACAGGTTGCAGCTGGAGGACCCATGAGAAACTATGCAAGGAAATAGGAGGCTTGGAGGGCATAGGAGAGGGTTTGTGAGAAGCCTTTGACTGTTTATGAGCAGCAAAGGGATTGTACTGAGAGATGGATAGCTTGTGAGCTAAAGCTTTATGTAATCCAGACATATTTTCCACTTGTATGATATTACAGAGATTGGGGTTTTAGGTTGAGGCTTTTCCCATGATTATTCTTCTGTGTTATGTGTGATCGATTTCTCCTTATCAGTTATATGTGTTCTATTGATCTTGCTCATATTCGATTAAGATTCCACAAAGTTTGTTGTAGAAGTAGATCTTGTATTTTGCTTTAGTATATTGCATAATATGTTGATCTACAGTGGGAATTTCTACATGGTATCGGAGCAAAGGTGATCAAAGGAGAGAACTGTATATGAGAAGCGAGAAGTTTGAAGTTTGAGGTTCCTGAATATAGAAATTGAGTTCTTATCACATCTCATTTTCACCAATGGCGTTCAACGGTTTAAGACTCAAATATGCTCTTGATGGCAGTTCGAATTATATAGCCTAGAAGGATTGCATGGAAGCAGTATTAGAGGATAACAGTCTAAAGGACTTCATTGATCAAGAAGTCCCCAAGTCGACTGATGCTACTGAATTGGCGGAATGGAAGAAATGTGTGGCTAGAGCAAGGAGAATCCTTCTGGAGGGAGTTCGAGACCACATAGTCTC